>OX401415.1:17945935-18033435 GCA_947846245.1 Cerastoderma edule | reverse complement strand
TCGTGTCAACATTATATTAGTTAAGTTGCAATGCCCGACTGTTTATGATGGAGAAAGACCCGATAATCAAATGACAATAATAGGTCAAGCCGGATAGAACCATCGGCATTCCGCTAGTCTTTAAGGCGACTACCTCTCATGAAAACCCATATCCTTCTCGAGTGGAATATAAGTTTAAACCGTTCACTGCTCATTTTTTTAATTGGAACCCAGTGCCTCTAACAGGAATGCCAATTATTACTTGAATCACGCTTATCAAATATTAATTGCACACATGCATTAATGTGAATACATATTGTTACTTGAACCCTGCTTAAGGCCCAAATGCTCACTATTACAGGCATGACGCCGTTGACGCACGCTGTAAACGGGAAGCAGCTAACCGCCGTCAAGCGATTGGTTAAAATGGGAGCTGACGTCAACGTGCAAGATAGTCAAGGGCGCACGTACCTGTCTTTGGCCGCATATCAGGTATCACATCCCCCTACTAATAAACTCTCACTGTGACGTGTCTACATCATAAGTCAGGTATCACATCCCCCAACTAATAAACTCTCACTGTGACGTGTCTACATCATAAGTCTTGTAAACAATCCCCCTACTAATAAACTCTCACTGTGACGTGTCTACATCATAAGTCTTGTAAACAATCCCCCTACTAATAAACACTCACTGTGACGTGTCAACTTCATAAGTCTTGTAAACAATCCCCCTACTAATAAACTCTCACTGTGACGTGTCAACTTCATAAGTCTTGTAAACAATCCCCCTACTAATAAACTCTCACTGTGACGTGTCAACTTCATAAGTCTTGTAAACAATCCCCCTACTAATAAACTCTCACTGTGACGTGTCTACATCATAAGTCTTGTAAACAATCGAGATTTGAGAATAAATTGTTCATCGCTTTGACGCATCTGCTGTAAAGGTCTTTAGAAACATGTGTGACACAACCAGCAATTGATATTTTTGTCGCAATAGTTTATATCCAAAATGAATCAGTACAAAAAAGCTTCATTGTCGAGTCTGTCATGCGAACATATGTGATACAACGAGCAATTGATATTTTGGTCGCAATAGTTCACATCCTAAATGAATCAGTACTGCAAAAACCCTCTTTGTCGTGTCTTCCATGTAACTAGCATTACATTTGTTTTTTTAGAGTTCTTCAACACGATATACAATTGTGATAATTTGAAGGACATATATACCAAATCTTAAGCCTGATAGTACTTGTGACAAAAACAACAAAAACGGTAGATAACCACCATACAGCCTATCATTAATGTAAAACCTGCAAAATAGTTTCGTCATGGCCAATCAGAATGCTCCCTTTTCGAATTGATGTGGAAATATTTCGCAGTGGCCAATCAGATTACAGTTGTACTCCCTTTTCGACTTGATGTGGAAATATTTCGCCATGGCCAATCAGAATGCTCCCTTTTCGAACAGTTGTGGAAATATCTCGTCATGGCCAATCAGAATGCTCCTTTTTCGACTGGATGTGGAAATATTTTGCCATGGCAAACCAGAATGCATCCATTTTGACCAGATGTTCAAATATATTGTAACGACCAATCAGAATACAGTCGGTTCGTTTGCAGGGATGGTACGATGGTGTTGTGTACTTGTTACGCAAGGGTGCTAGACCGGATATCGCAGATCGATCAGGTCGGACTCCACTTCATGCCTCAACCTACGATAAAGACACCAGGTACGTTAGATTCACCAGGATACTGTTTAACCCTTTACCAGACGCAAAGTTGTCAATAGTCCTAAATTGAATGAATTTGCAGACGACTTTTCAAAAGATGATGCAATTGAATAACAATCTTTCGAAATACCAAGCAATTTCTCCTTTTCCTATTATGTTTCTAGAGTCGTCTGCAAAAATAGGTCTAATGTCGTTATTGCTTTGAGATTGAGAAACTATCTTCTGGTAGGTCAGAAAACATTGTTGGAAAAGGAAAAATTGCTCGTTGTGAGCAATTTCTCCTTTTCCCACAATGTTTTCCAGAGTCGTCTCCACCAAAGTTGAGAAATGTCGTTACTGTTTGGAAAAGGGTTAAGATTAAGTAATTTCGCTTTCCAGTCAAAAGTTATACAGAAAATGTTTTCCGCAGAATTTCACAATTGCCATTTACCGTTCAGTTCAATCTGCAAAAAAACTTGTCAAATGTCGTTAATGTTTGGTAATTGGTCAAACTAGTATATTCCCCTATCCTTTAATTCACACGAAAATATACTTTTTTCTATTGGAAGAGTTTTTCTCAAAGCCATATAACTCATTGAAAAAGCATGTTGCGAGCTCACATCTTGTGGCCGTGTTATGAGTACAGACTTTATACGTTATGCAAATTTGTGACAAAACTCGTTTCTGATCGGCCTTTGTCTAACCTCTGTGTAAACAAATTTAGTCTCACTTGTTGAATGCTGTCTAAACTAATAAAAAACTATAGATTATTTTGTATTCCAACCGTGCCTAATCAAAGCTTTATATTGTTGGTGGTCTTGGCTCTTAGAATGGTGGGTAATTGTTTAGAAATAGATTTTTTGTCGTCTTCTTTCCAAGACCTTTGATATTTTCTTCATGTTGTTAAGGAAAAATACTCAGGTTAGCAAAGAGACAAGGTTGAATGTGTATCCCATGCGGTGTTTGAGGAAGATACTGGGTCTTACTTGGAAAGACAAGGTCACCAATTCTGACGTGCTTAGCAGACCAAACACTTCTTCATATTTGCAACGCTTTCTCAGCGACGTCTACGCTGGCTTGGGCACGTAAGACGTATGGAGGAAGGTCGCCAACCCAAGGACCTTTTGTATGGACAGTTAGAGCTCGGATCCCGTCAACAAGGCCGCCCTCATCTTAGATTCAAGGACTCCTACGAAAGCAACCTTCAGTCAGCATGCATCAATACGGATACATGGGAGGAAACCGCAAGCAAACGTTTTTCACGGAGGCTCGCGGTCCGCAATGGGATTAAGGAGGCAGAAGCTCGTCGTTGTAGACAGCAGTTTCAGAAAAGACAAAAACGCCTGGCAGCAGTCAACCAGGACTGCTCTATATTCATTTGCGATGATTGTAGAAAGGACTGCCACTCACAGTCATCTTAGACATTGCAGTACCTCGACACGGCACAACTTATCGCCTTCCTTGACGTACGGAGGTTAACATTAACATTAGCATAGACAAGAAGTCGGTTACAGCATTGTATGGGTCAATAGAACTACTAAGTGCTCAACATATGTAGTTTCTTTTTAACTTGAGTCTCTGTATATTTTACAGGTGCCTTATTGCGTTATTGAAACGTCTTTCGTTTGAAGAGATTAACGCACGGGACAAAGAGGTAGGTTACATTGACCTTTGATAACATTCAGACGAAATGTTGGAAAAAGACACAACAACATGCAGACATAGAATAAAGTTAGCAGATTTACGCTTTATTACATTAGATAACTAGGCCTTAATTCTTATTCTGGTTTTTGTTTCAAATTCAGTTGTTACAGGGTTTTACTTTGTGAATCTATGAACCCCAAACCAGTCAGATTGGCAAATTACTCGTGGACGAATTTCATACTCGATCGCATTTGTCAAATCTATTCCGACTTTAATTGATTACAAAGCCGATGTTGGTTGTATGCCATATTAAACAATGTTCACACAAAACATTTAACATGTGTCAAAGGTATAATGCATTGATGACCTTAATTCATTTTACGTCACCAATAATTCAATATAACAATCCTTAACAATTTTCAACATGAAATTAATTGTCAGTAACTGTCCAAAATAATGGTGGTTGTAAGGAGCACCAAAATTCTAAAATGAAGCTTGCTCTCGTCTTAATTTAACCCTTTCCCAAACAATATCGACATTTGACCACTTTGTTGCAGACGACTTTAGAAAACATTGTGGGAAAAAGACAAATTGCTCGTCACGAGCATTTTTTCTTTTCCCAACAATGTTTTCTGCCCTATAAGAAGATTGTTTTTCAGTTTCATCACATTTTGAAATGTCGTCTGCAAACTCTTTCAATTTGGGAGAGTCGAAATTTGCTGTTTGGTAATGGCTTAATGTAAGGAAGAGTATTGCTGGGGGAAACATATTGCTCTTATTTACAATCGACTCTTTTCAAAAAGTATACAAGCGAATTAAGTCTCTCGATATTTTTTGAAACAATTTTATATGGAGCTGCTGAAATACTGAAGACCCTATCGGATTACAATGTTTTCAAGCTAGAAAAGTCCATATTTTCTTTTGGAGACCCCTTCCATAGCTTATTTCACATGCCCGTCCTTTCGCTAAATTCCAGGTTAAAGGTAATGCAACCCTTAACACACACTCCTTAATCAAATGTAACAATTTACAAACTCCAAAAATGCTTTCAATACGCCTGCCTTTCATGTATGGATTACGTTTAAAGGTTAAACCATAATATCAGTAAGCATTCGTTTAGGAATTAAATCAGAGTCATTGGCATGAATAACGCTCTGAACCCATTTTTCTAATAAGAATCGTCTGTACAAGTACCCCAACCTATTACCAAACAATAACGACAATTGAACTTTTTGTTGCAGACTATTTTTGGAAAACATTGTGGGAAAAGGAGAAGTTGCTCGTTAACGAGCAATTTCTCCTTTTCCCACACTGTTTTCTGCCCAATTAGAAGGTTATTTTTCAATTTCATCATGTGTCGTTTGCAAACTCTTTCAATTTAGGACCGTCGACAATTTGGCGTTTGGTAATGGGTTAAGTCAGTCTGCGGATGACTTTCCTGCAGTAGTCACATTGATGTACCATATCACATATCAAGATGTCATTTTACTTTAAGGACTACTTTCTATGCGTTTCAGCAAATGACCGCTTTACATTGGTCCGCGTTTCACGACAGACCTGATCATGTGAGGGAACTACTTTTAAGAGATGCGCAGATTTGTGTACAGGATATCGACGGCAAGACTCCGCTACATTGGGCTGCACAGGTAACATTGCCATGAAGAATAATTCAGTAGAATCAGATCAACATTACTTGGTGCATACCATGTGTTATTTGCTTGAGGGAAAACCATTACGTTCCCTTTTATTTTGTCATTTGATGGAGTGAAGTATTGCTTGACCAATCTAAAAAGATATTTTGGCATGATAATGGGTGCAGGTTTCACAGCACTAAAACGTATGTTGTTTCATAATCATTATTTCGGACACAGATTTGCTCACAAAGATTGCAGGGGTGTTATTTGCTAATTTTGTGATTGATTGTTCATAGGAAATGCTGCTAGATCATTACACCGATGATACCATGAATACTTTTCAAAGAGGCATCATAACGACAAAGTATTTTTATTCAAAAACATTTCTTCAGTTACAGTCTTAATAACGTTTTAAAACACTTACCAGACACCTAGACTGATTGTAAGCTAGGGTTCTTACTCATAATAGAATAAACATCTGTCTGATTTACTATCATATACTTGTTCTTTATAATATATTGCGCATTTTGCCAATTGCCTAATAAGTACTCATATTTTTGGCAATTCCCCAAGCAATGTAGTAGTTAATTAACTAATAAATGAATAATGAAACGTTCGTCTTTCCTCAATGCGATGTAATGCGATGATGTGAAATGTGGCCGCAAGACTCCTCAGCGAAGCCACCTATGTTGGTGAGAACCTATCACCTCGCGAAATTTATCTAAACTACTACATTGAAGCATATCTGAATAGTAAACAATATGCCTCATTCGATTATGATTATTTTGATATATAGGCAAGCAGCAGATTCAGTATTTAAGATATAAGCAATTCTGTGACATACGAGAATTTCCAAATGAAACTATAAAACGCCTGACGGGGACCGCGCATGAGTGTGACGGAAAGCAGTTCTGATTCATTAACACTTTACCTAACACCGACTTTTCGACTGTCCCAAATTGAAAGAGTTTGCAGACGGCATCTCAAAATGTGATGAAATTGGAAAAGCAACCATATGATAGGGTAGAAAACATTGTGGAACAAGGAGAAATTGCTCATTATGAGCGATTTCTCCTTTTCCCACATGTTTTCTATAGTGGTCTTCAACAAAGTGTTCAAATGTCGTTTTTGTTTGGTAATGGGTTAAGCAATTTCAAGGCCATTGTAAACGCATCCGAAAAGCCGCTTGAACAACAGCTCCGTACAAGTCCCCCACATCTGGGTGGTCGGTTAAATCCAAGTGTAAGCAAATTGAGGCTTCCTTCTTCTTTTGAAAGGAGAAAATGAGGGGACTTTTATTATATTGATATATTTTAACTGGTCTACTGCCTTACAAAAATGGGTGTGTTGTATAGTAAGTTTGTTCATTTTTATTTCATTCCTTGGAATATCATATTTTTAAAAGATTTGCAGCTAAATATTGCAGTCTCCTACTGTATACTGTAGATAATTGTAAAACCACGAATGTATGTCTTTTATGTTTCAATGCCTCTTAATTTTAAATGAATGACCATGTACTTGTTTTATATGTTCAAGTTATTTGTATAAATATGTGCTCTTGTACATGAATGAGACACAAATAAACTATTTAATTTCATATCTCGAATGCTCTATTATTAGAATGGTAGTCGGGCCTGTTGTGCGCTGCTGGCGGACCATGACAGGGGTAACAGTCTGATGGTGAGTGTTGACAACTCGGGTAAAACCCCCATGCACCTAGCCGCGGCGGCCGGGAAGCCATTGCTCATCAAGGACCTGGCCTTGCGAGAGCCCGAAATGTGCGAGGCAGAGGATCTAGAGGAAAGGTAGATATCCTGACCACTTGTTACTGATACACTAAACCCTTTCCCAAACAACAAATTTTCGACTATCCCAAATTGAAAGAGTTTGCATACAAAATTTCAAAATGTGATGAAATTGGAAAATAATCCTCTGATAGGACAGAAAACGTTGTGGAAAAAGGAGAAATTGCTCTTCACGAGCAATTTCTCCTTTTCCCACAATGTTTTCTAAAGCCGTCTGCAACAAATTGGTCAAATGTCGTTATTGTTTAGTGTCATTCTATTTATTTTTATATTTTGTTTTGAATTAAGTTATACGATTCCATTCAAGAGTCGTTAAGCGAAAAGACAACTGAAAGATTTACCCTACCTTTATTTAGTTTGATTAGTATTAGGGATCAACCTTTAGAATGCTGGGCAATTTTCTAAAAGTAAGTTTCTGTGTCGTTTGCTTTCCAAAACCTTAAATTTCGGCTTATTTTGATGAAGAAAGATACTCAGAGTAGTAAACAGGTTAGATCACAGGCCAGCCGCCAATTTTCTTGGCGGCTTGTCTGTGATCTAACCTGTTTACATAAGCATTAAGACGGTTCCAGCACTATACGGGGTGTTTTGATCAAGTTTCGTCTCAAAGTGGTGGAAATTCGCACGATGATGTAACAATACATGTGTCTTCTCCATTTTGCATATTTGCTACTTTTTTTTTTTTTGCAATCCATGGCCCTAGTCTGATGAGATAGGTGAATCACAGAAAACGTAAATGAAACATGGTTGTCACGGCAATTGACAACATATTAAAAGAATTCTATATTTGTATGGATCGACTTAACATGCTGCATGGATTGAGCATTTATCTTCTCCTTGTTTACAACACATTCACCGAGAGGATAATTATCAAACTGAGTTCCCCCAAAAGAACACAATGAGCGATCACAAGCCTTGCTATGCAGACTACTGTGTGCTATCGTTACAGGACCCCTCTTCATTGGGCTACAGCCATGGGTCATGGGGAGTGTGTAAAGACGTTGTTAAAGCTGGGTGTTTCTCCCAACCCATTCGATCAAGACGGAATGTCACCGCTAGATTACGCCAAGAACTCGAAACATAAACGTGGGTATATTTTTCATTGATGTTTAACTCTAATAGTGCTGGAACCGACGAAACATAAACGTGTGTATATTTTTCATTGATGTTTAACTCTAATAGTGCTGGACCCGTCGAAACATAAACGTGGGTATATTTTTCATTGATGTTTAACTCTAATAGTGCTGGACCCGTCGAAACATAAACGTGGGTATATTTTTCATTGATGTTTAACTCTAATAGTGCTGGAACCCGTCGAAACATAAACGTGGGTATATTTTTCATTGATGTTTAACTCTAATAGTGCTGTACCCGTCGAAACATAAACGTGGGTATATTTTTCATTGATGTTTAACTCTAATAGTGCTGGACCCGTCGAAACATAAACGTGGGTATATTTTTCATTGATGTTTAACTCTAATAGTGCTGTACCCGTCGAAACATAAACGTGGGTATATTTTTCATTGATGTTTAACTCTAATAGTGCTGGAACCGTCGAAACATAAACGTGGGTATATTTTTCATTGATGTTTAACTCTAATAGTGCTGTACCCGTCGAAACATAAACGTGGGTATATTTTTCATTGATGTTTAACTCTAATAGTGCTGGACCCGTCGAAACATAAACGTGGGTATATTTTTCATTGATGTTTAACTCTAATAGTGCTGTACCCGTCGAAACATAAACGTGGGTATATTTTTCATTGATGTTTAACTCTAATAGTGCTGGACCCGTCGAAACATAAACGTGGGTATATTTTTCATTGATAGTTTAACTCTAATAGTGCTGGACCCGTCGAAACATAAACGTGGGTATATTTTTCATTGGTGTTTAACTCTAATAGTGCTGTACCCGACGAAACATAAACGTGAGTATATTTTTCATTGGTGTTTAACTCTTATAGTGTTGGAACCGACGAAACATAAACGTGGGTATATTTTTTCATTGATGTTTAACTCTAATAGTGCTGTACCCGACGAAACATAAACGTGATTATATTTTTCATTGGTGTTTAACTCTAATAGTGTTGGAACCGACGAAACATAAACGTGGGTATATTTTTCATTGGTGTTTAGCTCTAATAGTGCTGGACCCGACGAAACATAAACGTGAGTATATTTTTCATTGGTGTTTAACTCTAATAGTGTTGGAACCGACGAAACATAAACGTGGGTATATTTTTAATTGGTGTTTAGCTCTTATAGTGCTGGACCCGACGAAACATAAACGTGGGTATTTTTTTATTGATGTTTAACCCTTATAGTGCTGAAACCGAATTCATGCTTATGCAAACGGGTCAAACTCTTCGCGGTGGGAATCCATCTGATTTAGATTCCCTTTCATATATTAAACAACGCTCAAGCCTTTTTCTAAAGTCGATGCGAGTAACCCTTATAATGATGGAACCGACGTCATGCTAATGCAAACAGGTTAGATTCAGGCTAGCCTCCAAGTAAATTGGCGACTGGCCTGTGACCTAACCTGTTTGCTACACTTAGTATATTTTCAAATAAAGATAATCAGATATTTGAAGTTTTGGAAACCAGATGGCGCAATTATATTTTTTATAAAATAATTACCCAGCATTCTTAGAGTTAAACCATCCAAGGTGTTGCATTTCTCTGTATGCCTCGACGTGTACCACCATCAACAAAGATAGAACTGGAAACGTGTTTTCAGTGATAATGAGTAGAAAAAATATGACAAAAAGGATTAATTGTTGTACTTAAATGTCAAAATTTGACATTTCCATTAACACTCGTATTAACACAATACTATCACGTATGAAAAGTCCATTGTGGCCTAAAACCAACAGGAAACTTATTCATTTTTCTATTTTATTTATATTACCCAGGATCCTTATCAGCCGCTAGTTAGGAAGATGATTTGATATAGTAAGCCTTTGAACAACTGTGTCCAGTTTGTAGATATTAAGTCATTTTGACATACATGTATCTCATACCGGAATACCCTTTTTATTACTGTTATGATAAATAGACGATTCAATTGCACAAGGGCATTACTTTTATCACAAATGATATCTATCTCAATTATAATTGTACGTTTATTGTTTTTATCCTGTCACTAGTGTCATTTTGGGACCGATAACAAGGTACCGTATAACATTTGAGATATCCGACACTAACCATATAATACATCGACGCGACAAATCATGACGTCATAAGGACGACATGACGTCATGTTGACATCATTCTCTACTTATTTTTTCCTTTTTTCTCGTGTTTTATTTACATCTTGTTTGTTTGAAAGAATACATAAAAGTAACAGGATAAATCGAATAGATGGTTGGTGTCTTTGAATGGAAAAAGTTATCGGGCTCGGCTTCGGATTATTATCCGTTTCGCCTTCGGCTCACCGGATAATATTCCCAAGGCCTTGTCCGATTACATTTCCGATTCACGACACCAAACATCTATTCTCTATTTATTTTTTCAGAGTGCGTGTTGTTATTGGAAGAGGCAATGCGAATTCGAGATTTTCAAGCCAAGAAACCGTTGCCTGATTTCAAGAGTAAAGATAGAAAAAGGCCGGGATATTTCCGAGGGCTTTTTGGGAAGAAAGGCAAGAACGATGGGAAACAAGGTGTCAAAGATGAAAATCCCAACACGAACAAAGACCATCTTCCCACTCTGTCTGTAAACGGTGAGAAAAAAGTAGTCCAAGGTGCTCGTACGAAAGACTATGACGATGACATATCGCGACTTTTAAAGGACCAAAAAGTGACGGATTCACCAAAAAGGATTATACAAAACGGACAAGAAAGTGTGAACTATGGTACGAACGGGTTTGTGGACGAATCCGGGTACAGTCGTACCCCGGATAGATCGCACATAGGCAAGAAAAAGAAGAAAAAGCGTCACCACCGAGAGTCACGTGATGATCGCATTTCCGGTACATCGAGTCCTCGTACAGCCGTGACGTCATCCACGTGGGTAGGTATTTAAGGTTTATTATACCAGCAAAAGACTTCCGACCTGTTAAACAGGTTACATATTTTGACATTTTGGATGTTTTAGAGAGAGCTACCTCAAACGACAAATCATGTAGGAAGGACAATTGATGTAGGCATCTTTTTTATTAATCTATTGCTCTGCAATCCATGCACAAGATAAAGCTAACCGAATCAGTTGTGACAAAAATATAAATGTATTCATATCCGTCACGTTATACCTCGCGTATTATGACGCCTATTTAAACTTTTTGCGATTCCTGCAATCAACCGAAGCCCATATTCCTAGAAACAATTCCAAACTCGATGCAGTTTGTTTTGAAATGGTGTTATAAATGGTTATAATCACTGTTAATGTTTTACCATGCACGAACAAGGTGGGAGTACACAGAACGAAAGCCTCGACGAATGAATCATCACCATCAGATATGATACCTTATTTGCGAGAAGAGTACTTTGGCAATGTGCCGATTTGTTTAAAAGTACTGGCAACTGAAGGAAATTGTATATTACTCGAAATGAAAAAAAAAAATGTAGATTCCGCCTTGCCTTCCAGGATGAAGACCAATCCACGGGAAATAACTTTGCTACGTTGAAGACGACTCACTTATCTCCCTTGCGTGGTTCCGTTTCCCCCAGACATGCGCAGACCCCGCTCTCTAACCGAGACCTCGTGCCGACACCTCGACGGCTGGGCGAGTTAGTGCCTATTAGACCGACTAGCTTAACAAATAGTAAGTGGAAAATATGGTACAGGTATGAAATATTAATGATCTTTTACATACATGTACTGGATTGTGTGATTAATCGAAATTCAGCTAACAGCATACGCCAATTATAACTCAGATGATCCAAGCTGTATATATTTACGTCTGGACCATTTGTACCAGAGACATAAATAACATCTATGTCTCTATTTGTACTAATGTCAATTACAGTATAGCGTAATAATTAGCGTTTTCCGTTAGACATTGGATGGAAACCATTGTGACAAAATGAAAAATGTTCAATTCTGGCAGTTTCTCTTTTGTTATAATGGCTTCTTGGATGTTCTGCTACTTTTTCATTAAAGATATACACTTTGAAGATAAAGGAGAAAAGTAAATTGCATTTTCACTAGCTGTTTGATATATGAGAGAGATTTTTTCCGTGATTTCAGATGTACCTCTTCATCACCACGTCAGTATACTACGAGAAGACCACAATGGCGACACCAGGTCACCCACCCCACCCCCTGTATTTAAGAGGTATGTAGACATGCAGCCTTTCCATTCTATGACGGA
This sequence comes from Cerastoderma edule, assembly GCA_947846245.1. Lineage (NCBI taxonomy): Eukaryota > Metazoa > Mollusca > Bivalvia > Cardiida > Cardiidae > Cerastoderma > Cerastoderma edule. The sequence continues at coordinate 18,021,345 of OX401415.1, read as the reverse complement.
CCATTGGTTTATCACAGACTATGACAAGAGCGTTTCTTAACTTAACCCTTTACCAAACGCCGAATGTTCGACTGTCCCAAATTGAAAGAGTTTGCATGCAACATGTGTTGTGGTTCTGGCTCAGACATATTGGAGTTAATGGATGTGAGAACCCAAAGTAATAGACGATAAAAGAAATCGAAAACTTGATTAACCAACCATAGAACTGCCCCTACAATTTTTTCTCAATTGATAAGAATTAAAGCAATCAAATTCTAGCTAATGTATATGAGAACTATAAGTTATAGAAGATAAAACAGATTGAAAACGAGATAAATCATACATAGAACTGCCCCTTCACCAATTATTCAATTCGTTAGAAATAAACCAACCATAAAAAACAAAAGCATTTAAGCGTGTGTGGTCATTATGTTATACACGTTGAAATGTTAAGGCATTGTCAAAATCCAATGGATCTGTCTAGCTATACCTTCTCTATTTAGACAGGTCGGTCAATCTTGTTTCAAGCGATTATCATCCAGTAACGGCTTTTGACCGGTCTGGTGCTGGCGACTCCTGAAAACATTGTGGGAAAAGAAGAGTTTGCAAACTCTTTCAATTTTGGACTGCCGAAAATTCCGCGTATGGTAAAGGGTTAAGCGATTACTCCTAAACGGTCCTAAAAATTCATTTAGTCTGCGGCTATCTTAATAATGGACACTGGTCATTCATTCAATAGGATCCTGCTGAACCTTTCTGAATACTTAGGGTCCGCATTAACCCTTTCCCAAACACCTAATTTTTGACTGTCACAAATTGAAAGAGTTTGCAGGCGACATTTCGAAATATGATGAAATTGGAAAATAATCCCCTGATAGGGCAGAAAATATTGTGGGAAAAGGAGAAATTGCTCGTTAAGAGCAAGTTCTCCTTTTCTCACAATGTATTCGAGAGTCGTCTGCAACAAAGTGGTCAAATGGCGTTATTGTTTGGAATAGGGTTAAGCCGTAAGTTGTAAGACACCGATTCTGCTGCCTCTCTTTACTTTTGTCGCCTTGAACAAGGTTGGCTGTATTTCTATGGCCTGCCTTAATCTAAGAAGAGGCGTGTATCGTAATTTACTAAATACAGTAAAGATTGTTTAACACCCGCACCATTAAAATTAAAGAGCTTTAGACTATCAGAAATGCCATTTATCTACGTATCCTTTCCAGCATTAACAAGAAGATGGCTCTTCCTGCGATCAGTCCACTCACGAAAACCTACAACACAGGGAGCTGTGATGATAACGGGTTGACTCCAGAACCCCAATACTTAGACTAATGGCATATTCAGGTAAAGTGGGAGATACATCGTTATTGTTTGGTCTAGTTAAACTAAAGTGTTGCGATCGAGAAAATATCAAGATCTTTGCATTAGGCAACAGATGGCATCATCAGAAATTAAAAGGCAGTAGAATTATTTTGACTAGGTTTTGTCGTTTGTTCCCCGACGTGATCATATCAAAATAAGCCTCAGTCTAACTCTTCCAGACATTAGACTATAACGTTGTCGATTTTAAGTCTGTAAACATGAGACTAGAAATGATAATCAAAGGTACTTATCCGCAGTACTTAGTCGACCAATGACATATTCAGGTAAAGTCGGTGGTATATCATTATTGTTTGGTCTACGTAAACTAAAGTGAAGCGATCGGGAAAATAACAAGATTTACGCATTGGGCAATCGATTGCATCATCAGAAAATAAAAAAAAAACAGTCTTCAAGTCGAATTATTTTGGCTAGGTTTGGTCGTTTTTGTTCTCGACATTAAAATAAACCCTAGTCCTATACTCTTCTTGTTCTCATTTGGTTAACAGTTTCATCGCTAAGAACTATTTTTCTTTTACATTTTTCTAAAGCTTAAGTCTGCACAATTCGATTTATACTTATCATTGTTTCAACATTTAGCTGTAATACAACTGGAGTATTGTTTGAATGGCTTTAAATCTTACCTTTTAATCAACACTATGTTTTCATTTGAGAGTATTTAACTACTAACAACTTTGGCTACATATCCCATTGACTGATCGGACCATTGAGCATACTATTACATGTCGTATTCAAACGCGAGTTGTCTATTGCAGGGCGGCGGAAGAGGACGAGAAATCCTGAACGTAATAGCGGTTGACAATCAGAAAATATTCAGACATTAATTGCGTTACAGTCCATACGTTTGGTGGAAATGGCGATGTGAATTGAATATCACTCGACTTCAATGTGAATATCACTCGACTTCAATGTGAATATCACTCGACTTCAATGTGAATATCACTCGACTTCAATGTGAATATCACTCGACTTCAATGTGAATATCACATTGATAGAATGGTATAAGGAGTACATTTGTATACAACATGTATATGTATCGATAAACACAATCGGAATCAACCCATTATAAAACGATAACGACATTTAATCACTTTGTTGCAGACGACTCTGGAAAACCTTGTGGGAAAAGGAGAAATTTCTCGTAACGTAACGAGCAATTTCTCCTTTTTCCACACTGTTTTCAGCCCTATCAGCATATTATTTTTCAATTTCATCACGCTTTGAAATGTCGTCTGCAAACTCTTTCAATTTGTGACAGTCGAAGAATTGGCGTTTGGTAAAGGGTTAAAGCGTAACGTGTAGAAGATCAACATACTGGTGGCTAGTATACATAGTGGCAGTCTTAACCCACGTACAAGGGCAACAGACATTTCGGATTGAAGACTTATTCCAGTGAAAATACACGTGTATACATTTCTTCATATGGAGATTACGGATAGACATCTCATATGCGTAAGACAATTCAAGATACCAGAGTGACCTTTGTTTTCATCGTTATTTTATCATGTAAATCAAATTTTACTTCCATATAAAAGACGAGTGTCGTTTGCACACCTTTCAATTTGGACCAGACAAGGGTTCCACAGCCTGTGATTAGTTATTGTTCACCAACATTCGCCGTCTGTTGCCCTCTATGCATGAATGATTATGACCAGTCGAGTCCGTCACGATTGATTTTTTTCATTGCAAAAATATCCAAACGACATAAAGTTATATTGATGGACCGTTGTTCACTACTTTATTGATTTTGATAATTTTCAACAGATTGAATAGAGGTATGGTCAATGTAACATAACCTTATACCATAGAAATAACACTTATAAACACTTACAAACACTTATAAACACTTATAAACACTTATAAACACTCATAAACACTTATAAACACTTATAAACAACCAGTTGTATAGCAGCTTCCATGCTCTCGTGGTAACTGTGTCCGCGTTATAAACCACGTGGTAGAAATACGGAAGGTTCCGTTGATACTTTTAGATACTCAGCATGGCGTGTAATTCGTGCTTATCAGGCATGTCAACAGACGGGGTTTGTTGGTGAACAAAACCGAATAAGTATAATTATAACACCGGAAGCATACAGACTGGACTCAGTGATGTCGTTGGGGGAGTCAAGTTTTTTATGTTTGATTGAAATGAGTACATGAACTACGTATGTTTTATTTAGTCATTTGGTGATTTGTTATTTTGTGTTATTTATTTAAATGTTTCCTTCAATTTATTTGTAATTTACGGCGCGGCAATGACCCAAATCATATGCTTACTTTTACCAAATATCTGGGGTTAACCCATTCCGAAACAATAACGACATTTGACCACTTTGTTGCAGACGACCAAGACAAACATTGTGGGATCACGAAAAATTGCTCGTGGTATCGCTAGGGGTCGTAAACGTTACAAAGGACATTGAATATAATATGGACCGTGAGTTGCTTCCCTTACAAGCAATACTTCACCTGTGGGATAACGTCAATAGAACACGGCTTGATAAACCAGATTGTTGCAGACGACTCTTGGAAACACTGTGGGGGGGGGGGGGAATTAAATGAAAATGCTCTTAACGAGCAATTACTCCTTGTCCCACAATGTTTTTTATCTCTCAGAATGTTATTTTTCAATTACATCACATTTTGAAATGTCGTCTGCAAACACTTTCAAACTTGGCGTTTGTTAAAGGGTTAAAACTTGAACCGTTTGTTTGGTCACGAAATTCTAAGATAATCACCAATACGCAACGAAGAAAATTGTGTAAGCATTAATTCGTGACCGCATACCAAGAACATCTGTGGCTAGCAGTGGTTTCCAAGATTATCCGATTACAAACATACCCTGAAGTCATTGTTTCTAATACAGTCACTCATTTTTGAAGGTTCTTGTTCACAGACATGAGAGAAATAAAAGTGATTAAAGGCACTCGTTTGTTAACTACTACAGTGAACCCTCGTTTATCCGAACACGTCCGTTCCCAACAAAATGTCCGGTTTACCGAATAATCCGGACTAATGAAGCAGAGCATGTTCTTATTCACATTAAGAAATAAACGGTCTGTATGAGCGGTGTATAGTTATAACCCTTTAACAAACGCCAAATTGTCGACCGTCCCAAATTGAAAGAGTTTGAAGAAGACATATCAAAACGTGATGAAATTCAAAGATAATCTTCTGATATGGCAGAAAACATTGTGGGAAAAGGAGAAATTGCTCGTCACGAGCAATTTCTCCTTTACCCACAATGTTTTCAAAAGTCGTCTGCAAAAAACTGGTCCAATAATTCCGTTCCCTTACAATTTTGTTCGGATTGCGAGACATCCGGATAATCGGGGTCCGGATAAACGAGGGTTCACTGTATTACTACCGTTTCCACTTCGAATAGGAGGACAACATTTTGGTTTGAGAAGGGGTTGCCAAGTGGTTATGCTTGTACATACACCTGAATAAGGTTGAAAACCAACTGGCAGGATAAAAGGAGATATGGTGTTTAACCTTTTACCAAAACGCCACATTTTAGACTTTCCCAAATCGAAAGAGTTTGCAGACGACATTTCAAAATGTGATGCAAGTGGAAAATAATCTTCAGGTAGAAGACATTGGGGGATAAGGAAAAATTGCTTGTTACAAGCCATTTCTACTTTTCCCTTAATGTTTTCTTAACCCTTTCACAAACAATAATGACATTTGACCACTTTGTTGCAGACGACTTTAGAAAACATTGAGGGAAAAGGAGAAGTTGCTCGTAACGAGCAATTTTTCCTTTTCCCTCAATGTTTTCTGCCCTATCAGAAGATTATTTTCCAATTTCATCACATTTTGAAATGTCGTCTGCAAACTCTTCCAATTTGGGATAGTCGAAAATTCGGCGTTTGGCACGTTGTACTCGTAATAAGCTTAGTTGAACTAGTCTTCAGGAAATAGCCTGTGATCACCTTTTTTCTGCGAAATTTAATATCCAAACCACAGAAGCTTTCTCAAATGAGAGAGAAATATGATTTCCACCCTTTTATAATCGTGTGATGAAAGCACACCATATTTATATCGCAGAAGAGAGCAGAGAGCAGAGACACAGATAGATTTGTCTGTGCAGTGTTAAAGAAAGTAGTTTTCAAAATCCAAATTTCCGCACATCTTTGAAGAAGTACCTTTGATAACACGACAAGCTCGGATGAGAGGTGTATTTTCTAAGCTTCTTAATTTTCTCTTTAAATCCTTTATTGTTGGTACCCATTGGAATCGTCTCGGCGATTGTGGGGTTCAGCAATAAAACTAAGCCCTATATATTTCGCCAATTCCACACAAAAGACGTCAAAAAGGCAAACCAAACTTTCAAAACTCTTTAGATTAAACTAATTTATTTTACATCGATTGTGAAACAAGTTCTTACAACTTAGATAAATCACTCTCGTTTCTGCTTCGTGGATGTAACCAGTACTCACGGCGTATGTGGGTTAATGAAAGGTCGCAAGGCAGATTCTGCTATTAACAGGATTCGAACCCACGACCCTCGTGTCTAGAAGCCGACGTTCTATCCCTGAACCACTGACAGTCTGTCCCCCAGAACTCTCAGATAGGTAAGTCCACCTCCAATATAGGAGTCCATTTATCGACCGTCAAAGAACTACAAAAATATCGATAAGAACAGTGAGTGAAATCAGTTTACTACCCAGGCAGGGGCAATAGCTTCCTTACTAGGCGTCAAAGTCGAATACCGCAGACATGTGCAATGTGGTACTTTATTAACCAACTAGTGCGAACTACCAGCGGCCACTTGTCAGAACAACATCGTCGCCCGCGCTGTAACATGGACTATGGACGTTAATTTAACCGACGTCGCGTTTGACAATCAGACGTCCAACTCAGCGCTAAACACAACGCTAGGCGATTTCGAAACGTTTACGCGCGCTTTGTACGTGTATGGAATCCCGGTAATATGTTCATTTGGACTCATTGGTAACGTGATCTGTTTTAAAGTGTTTGCATTCACGATGCTCAGCAACCAGAGTTCGAGCACCTACATAACGGCACTGAGCGTATCGGACGCTGGATTTCTCTGCTCCCTGTTGCTAAGCTGGTTCAGCAATGGCCGGATCGGGTTTCACTTCGGTCACCACCCGGCCTGGTGCCATTTTATGATATATGTGACGTACGTATGCAGCTTTCTGTCCGTGTGGTATGTGGTTCTGATCATGATTGACAGGTAGGTACGGCGGGGTTCGAACCTCTGTCTGTTATTTTTTTCTAATTTCTTCCATTTTGCAATTTGTGGATGATTTAAATGTGAGATAAACCTTCACCAACCGCCAAATGTTCTACTGTTTCAAATTGAAAGAGTTTGCAGACGACATGTCAAAATTTGATGAAATTGAAAAATGATTTTATATAGGGCGGAAAGATTGTGGGAAAAGGAGAAATTGCTCGTTAAGAGCAATTTCTCCTTTTTCCACAATGTTTTCCAAAGACATATCCAACAAACTGGTCAAATGTCGTCATTGTTTGGTGATTGGCGAGTGCCGGACGACAAAAAGATATCCCCAATAATAGAAATTTGTTTGATAATATGTGGGAGAAACCACAGCGGTTTAAAGGTGAATTACTCACCATGAGCAGTTTATCATTTTGCCAAAGTGTTTTCTTAAGATGTCTGCAGCAGACGAAGTGATGTGATATTAGTGTTTTATACTCATTAAGGTCATCACTTCGGTTATGTTTTCGTTTTGATAGCGCAGAAGAACACATCAGGTATCAATGAGACAAAAGAAGAAATACTTTGTCACTCTGATCAAAATGTGCATATACATCTTTTTTCTGCTTTCATCTTCATTTCATATAGTCAAAAGATCCTACATTAACAGATCGATCGAAAAGTGAGGGAAACAAGTCGATTTTATAATTGTTTCTGTTATGTTCGAATATATATTCTTTTTCGTCAATGTTGATTAGACCAACTTTTTTAAGGCTTCCTTTTCTCATCTTTATAACTGTCTGGTTTATTTAATAACAATCTAATCAGTCATGAAATATCATATAAGTAAGTCAGCTAAATCGACATATTAAAATACAGGTCGTAAGGATGCTCAACATTAACCCTTATAATGCTTGGTCATTTTATAAAAATGGACAGTATGTTGTCTGCTTTCCGAAACCTTTAATTTCTGCTTAATCTTGATGAAGAAAGATATTCAGAGTAACAAACAGGTTAGATCACAGGCAAGCCACAAACTTACTTGACGGCTGGCCTAGATCATACATGTTTGCGTAAGCATGAAGTCGGTTCCAGCTCTATAAGGGTTAAGATAGAATAACAAAAAAAAACCCACACATCTGGCTAGCTGAAAACTTTAATCGTCATAGACACGAGTTTTAAATGTAATCTTTAGTGTTTTTCATCGTTTTATGACAGAATCAAATATTTTTGAAATATGATAGGTTGAATCCTTTATGTCCACTTTTTTTTAAACAAAATACGCCAAAACCATACCCCTTTTCCACTTACTCCATAGTATTGAAATTTGGCTCATCTGCTACAAACGACGCCGGCCTCATATACCGAAGGTCCTGGGTTCGATCCCCGTTAGGCGAGGTGAAAATTGCCGGGACTAACCCACACATCGGCGCGAGTACTGGTTTAGTATCCAGGATGCCGTCATCGAGAGTAAATTTTATAAGCTTCAAGCTTCCATCAACATTAATGAGAAATAAATATGTTTAACTCATTACCAATATGCAATCACCATCCTCTTCCAGAGTCGTGTGCAACAAAATCGTGAAATGCGTTATATTTTGGTAAAGGGTTAAACAAGGCTTAATTTGTGATGGTTTGAACACCACCCTAAGTTTACTTGATATCGTTTGTAATCCAGGCGGAATGACTTGGTTCTATTATTTTTTTTTAAGCGCTTGCCTTGAGATGCTTTTAACGTCATTCCAAGCATTCTTGTAAGGATTGCTGATGATCCTCCAAAATGCCGAAGCCCCTCCATGTAATTACATCGCTTGATTTAACACCATACTGATTCTAAGATAAATGGCTTGTTTCTTCAACCAAAAACAACATTTCATAGTTTTGCAACAAAAACTCCGTATTTATTTCATTTGAATGAAATAGATACAGTGTTTTGGCTGAATGAACTATGACGTAATAAGTAATCGTGATCACACATTAACCCTTTACCAAACGCCGAATTATCGACCGTCTCAAATTGAAAGAGTTTGCAGACGACACTTCAAATGTGATGAAATTGGAAAATAATCGCCTGATAGGACAGAAAACATTGTGGGAAAAGGAAAAATTGCTCGTTACGAGCAATTTCTCCTTTTCCCACAATGTTTTCCAGAGTTGTATGCAACAAAGTGGTCACATATCGTTACTTTTTGGTAGTGGGTTAAGGAGGTGAGATGATTATCATAGACGTAAATCCTCGGTGTCAAAAACAGGATCTCTCCTCGCCTCCGCCACTCCCAGCTTGACATTTCGACCTATTCTCTCGGGAGACAACAACCTCCGCAGTCGTATCTACTCGGCAATCCCCGTCACAAGTCGGTAGATATACCACGTAGGTAGTTCATGAATAAAATAGCAGTACAGCCGTTGTGCAGCTTTAAAGAAAATAATTTTAAACTTCCAATCATATCTGTGATCAAGCACCTTTAACACTTTATTTCACAGAGCAGTCGTCGCGACTGCAACTGAAGACATTAGAAGCAATCGTCCTAAAACGATAAATTGCTCCTACTAAGCGATATATCTTGATATTGTCCTGTATGTTTGTCGTTTCCTTTTGCTTTTAAGGTAGAACACCTTTAACCCGCCTTTTCGAAACCCATCCTTTCGTCGGATTACTTCGGTCGTTTTCGGTATATATTGATTGGGGCCGGAATTGTTCGCATTATGGGGAGTCTACCTTGAGTGTGACCACTCTCAAAGTACCGCAGGAGGGAATTGGCTGAACAAGTCTAAATCAATTATGTGACCACATGAATTGTGCTTGGCATTTCTTTCGACACGCAGACGTGGTACTCTCATTATTCATCCGTAAAATGGAAGGGGAAATGTTTCTTTCCTGACAAATTCTCTTTTCTTTTACCTAACGTAACCCTTACAGTGCTGGAACCGACTTCATGCTTATGCAAACAGGTTAGATCCAGGCCAGCTGCCAAGCAACTTGGCGGCTAGACCGTGATCTAATCTGTTTGCCACTCCGAGTATATTTCCTCATCAAAAAACTGATATTCAAAGTTTTGGAAAGCAGACGACACAAAAATATATTTTGAGAAAATTACCCAGCATTCCAAGAGGTAATGTTTATTAATGACCGTGTCTGGAAGCGCGATTCCTGACGTGAAGAACGTAAGGGCCGTTTAAATTGTGTTTAGAAAACATCAATTGTGCTGGAATACAGAATATCTTTTCTATTTTATTGAGTTATTTTCTACTTTCGTGAGATAAGCTCTCTTGACGACCATCATCCTGTAATCTAGCAGTAGATCAGATCAAGTATAAGTCCAACGCGCTCTTATTCGATGTTTATGTTTCGATCGAACGATACCGTACCTGATATATGGGGGTTCTGATCAGAGTTACATACCGTTAAATTTAGCCTATGGCACCTGTTTACATTGTTTTGACTTGGCCATATTCTGCTTTTGACCTATGAAATCAACAAACGAGGAACTTTATAAGCTTTTAGCTTACGTTCCAATCAGTTTCACTAAATTGTTTGTAAGGTATTAAATGGTGATTATTTATTGAATAAGATATGTTTAAACTAACACGTGGTTACGCCGCCATCACAAATCTAGGCGTGTCTTCTGCATAATTATGCGTTGACAGGATAAAGTCGAACAAAGCCAAAGGAATGAAATTTTTTAGACGAACGCCATACAATTTGAGTGTTGTTTTAAACAAAGTGTGAATATATGTGTCAAATTCTCGGCGTTTGGACACAAGGACTAACTAAGATTCCACAATTCATCACCCTAACTTGGCTATGTGCTCCTTTACCGGACACATTTATCCATCATTTTTATTGGCGTTTCGTTGCACCAAGTCCTAAATATACACTAAGATTGGCAACCAGACAAGATAATGGGTATCTTACAGAAACGGTTCTCATCAAGAGTCCTGTAGTATCTGATGTAATGCTAGACTCAAAAAGCGCCAACGTGCAATCCATCTACACCGATATTCAATTATAAGCCTAGCACAGGCCACGCACGCTACTCCATCCCCCTAGTATGGGATTCTATGTTCCAAATTGAAAGGAACGTCAGTCGACACATTGTCTGAAATATTTCATTTTCTTAATAGTTTTGTGGTATAAATTATTTCAAATTCCCTAGTGTGGGATTGTGTGTTCCAAATTGAAATGAACGTTAGTCGACAAATAATCTTAAATTATTCTTTTCCCTAATAGTTTTGTGGTATGGGAGAAATTTATCCTTTTTGGTTTCTAAAGACTTAAACAATATATGTAACATATTGTGCATTAAGGGGTAAGGGAATATTTGGTGAACAGATAATAGAGGGGGTAGAAAATACGTTCCATGTTTTATGTAATCGCTAGTCCCATGGGTACATAAATAGGTCTGGTCATTGAATATATATATCGTTACAAGGAAACAAGGCGACGAAACTGATGCAAATAAAAAAATCAGTGTGTAGCGCCATTTATAAAGATTGCATACATACTGTAGATTTCAGACATAACTAACGAACATATTGTATATTGATATATAGTGTTTTATGGGCCGAAGGCCTTTGTCTACAAAATAGAATTATGTTATTTTTCTATATCTTTTGTTAGAATTGCGCTCAAATAAATGATGTGTTTCTGTCATTCCTTTGCAATATTGGCAAGATTAACACAATGCAAGGGATCATCAATGGCGTTCACACACTAGTACATGTATATGATCTATTTCTGCCAAACAGAATTATTTGTCTTTTTTTACCTCGGAGACAAAATATGTTGCTTTTTGTTAATGCTCAGTACTAGAAATTAGGAGTTGTATTCGAAGTGTCTAAAATTCTTAACAAAGAGATTTTGGACCATTTGTGGCGAGAAACTATATCATTTGGTAAACTTTTGGTTGGATTCAAATAATTATCACCAAAAAAAAAACCTTTTGCATAACTTAAACGCGAAAGCCAGAGAGAAATGACCTTGCTAAGCCAGTTTGATAATTCAGATTGCGTGATTCTTCACCTCGGACCTGGTCACATGATACACATTTTCTGAACTGACCAACAAGAATTCGTTATTTTTGATATGTAAACAAACAGAGTGTTGATAAACATGATTGATTTGGAGACAACTTAATTTCAATGACAAAATAACTAATGTTAAAGGAGTTTGTTAAATAGGGTTTCACAGCATTCGTAAATTAATTTTCATGACTTTGATGAACATAATAAACTAACTCCATATGTTTTTTCTGTAATCTATTTGAACGCATTACCTTTCATGTGCCTTTAAACTAAACGAACTGCCCAATTGAACAGTTTCGCACCTTAACAAACAATCAGCTTTATGATGATGATAGACGATGTGGCTTGAATTCGGAGGCTAATGTTCGTATCAATAAACAACTCCCATATCTCCTCTGTGAATGACATCAAAAGTATTATGCAAACCCATATAAAACGACTTCGAAACGACATGCTGTGTTTGCATCGACGGATGAAACTGCGTGCGGATGTCATCTAATTTCCTAATGCTTTGTTGCGTTGCAATGATTCATGTAATGTTCCTCGGAATCTTTTATTCTACATTACTGCTCTTTTGAAAACTGCATGAAGTCAATCGAATTTTACAAACGAGCTATTTGTCGTAAACTCATATCCCTACGCACACACTGATTGTTCAGCGCAAGACTTTAGTAACATTGAAGGATTTACTACAGTGCTGTATTGAACCATCGACACGCGGCTCATGAAGGATTCTTTGTCCCTAGTTCAAACAGGCTTTATACACATTTTAACAACACTTCATATAGTTAGGGACCATCCCAATTTGAACTCAAAGAGGTTATCCAATGAAAATGCCTCTGAAATAAAAGGTTAGCCGCCATATTGTTACTCGCGAGATTTACAACATTGTACTTTGGTTTCAAATAGAGATCTTATATGTGAAATCTATATAGTCATTTTATTTGATAAAGGAAACGGTTGTATATGTATATTTCACAAATTTTATTTTCATAATTACGCATACGTTAGCGATAAAAAATGGCTTAAAGGGATATTCAACACTTTCATATACATTGAACTACTTAATGTGGACTGGTATAGGAAATGTGTAATAAGCCGGGGACAATTTAACCGAAAAACGTAATCCAACACTTATATCCGAGCATTCGGAACACCTCGGCCATTTCTTAAAATAACCTCGGAGGTAATGGGGAGCCATTTTTGAAAGTAGGTCAGCGACGAAGGGCCAATCGTATCTACTCGGCAATCCTCGTAACAAGCCGGGGATTGCCGAAAAGAGCCGATTGACAAAATATGAAACAAAGATGTGTTGATATGATCATCTTTAATGAAAAGGGTAAACAAACTATTCAATTGTGATATATAACCAATTTTTGTGTATTAAAATACATATTCAGTGCCTATATGCATTTTGCGTTATCCGCCGAAAATAAGGCGAATTACCCCAGGATTTCTGGTGTATTCATGTACTGCCTACGAGGTATATCTACCGACTTGTGACGGGGATTGCCGAGTAGATACGATTGATATCCGAGGTGTATCTCTCAGCTCACGGAAATACCCGAGTAGTTCCGATTGGGACCATTCTCTGACCAGTTCGGTATGGCGGGTATTGTCTGCGCCGTTTGAACTACCCATTAAACATAGAAATGATGATAAAACATAAGGTGGCGTTTAAATTGTCTTATACAATTCTCGTTATAAAACAACTGAAACTGTTTCTTAACGCCTTATACGCTGACGACACTTTAGATCAACGACGCAAATGTAGAATTTTTTACGATATCCAATTCCCCCTTTGGTGCTACGATTTCGATTTCAATACTCTTTAAATATCAACTAATTAGAAGTCTTGTAACGAAAACCTTTCGTGTAATAAATAACCGGGTTTAATGCTGTTTAATCTAAAAGTCCTCGAAAAGGGAAAGTCTTAACGCCTCGTTTAGCCCATTACCACTCAATAACGACATTTTACCACTTTGTTGCAGGCAACTCAGGAACACACTGTAGGAAAGGAAGAAATTGCTCGTGACGAGCAATTTCTCCTTTTCCCACAATGCTTTCCCTTTTCGAGGACTTTTAAATTAATCTTCTGAATGTTTTTTCCCCAATTTTATCACATTTTTAAATTTCTTCTGCAAACTCTTTTAATATGAGACAGTCGAAAATTTGGCGTTTGGTAAAGAGATAAAAACGGCTTTTTCTTTTATTGCCGACGGTTTTATCGTACGAATGCCAGTAATCAATCATTGAGTCTTGTACAGATAGTGACAATACCAACATGGACATACAGAGTTGTATCTAGTGTGAACCATGTAAATTGACCATTATAATAAAATGTGACACATAGATACATGATCTCGAATTAACTTTATTAAACACCTGAGAGCATGTTTATAATTTAAAGTATTAAAAGGGCTATCTCATAGACTTGGATTTTGATTTCTTTTAATTAATGGTCTTTTACCGATACAATGATACATGTATTTGCGACGATAAACGAATTATTGCTTTGTACTAAGATCAATTATTTGGGTCAAACGTTTTTTCAGATATTTATATCGGGAGCAACATGATCGTTTTGCTCAGTTATAACCCGTTTGAATATACATAATTGGTTTGTTCTTTGCGAATGGCTCGTGGACGAACTTCTTTTAGTTTCAAGATCAAAATATATATTCTCTTAGTCTTGCTTCCATGTTTACTCTTTTGTCATATTCGGAAAGCTATGGCTTATTCAATAGAACAAGCTGATGATTATATAAATGTGATTTGTAAGGCCGTGCATGGAAATTCATTCATTCATTCTGGTATCGCCCGTCAGTTGCCTGGAAACATTGAATTTAAGCATGTACAACTCATGTTCAATTCAGAACAATATCCCATCGTTTAATTCTTCTACGTTTTTTCTTTACCCATGTTTGGTATTTGCGTAATTGCATGTATAATATCGCTGGGTGTTCGGGAATGAGTTCGATTTTTTATCACGTCAGACCGCCTACGGAATAATCCAAAGAAAATAAAACTTCGAAAGGCAGTCGGCACTGTTTCGATGTATGTCTACAAGTGCCAGAATCTAATTTCACGTTCCGTACGTCGACGTGTGATGCAAATGTCTATACTTGAATTGACGAGATATTGGCACGATACCTTTTCATGAATACACAATTCAACAGCATATTTCGTACGAAAATCTGGATCCGGTAGAGCTTAACTCTAACTCTGAAGCCGTCGGAGTTGGAACGAACACAATGGCTCAAAAATACACACAATTGACCCTTCGCTTAACCCTTTACCAAACGCAAAATTAAAAAAAAATTAAAGACAATCTTCTGAAAGTGCAGAAAACATTGTGAGAAAAAGAGCAGTTTGTCCATTTCCCACAATGTTTTCCAGGGTCGTCTGCAAAAAATGTCACTGCTCAAATGTCGCTTTTGTTTGGTAATGAGTTAAATTAAGTGGGTTACTGTGTGGCACTGTGGTTAAGGTCTTGGACTTGAATCCCCGAGGGCCCGAGCTCGAACCGACTAACCGATATGACTGGTTTCGTAGAGACAAGACACTTCAAAGCCCTTATGAATCATAGGAAACCCGTAATACAAGTGAGAATAGTTGACCCGCTGTTAACTTCTCTGAAAACCCTTTTGTCATTTTTTCATATCCAGTTATATTATATTAAAAATGATTCAATCAATAGGAAAAAATTTCGCTGTGCTTTTCATCTTTTTTCTCCTTTACTTTTTATATTCCAAAACGTTACTATGGCAACGGTATAACATGACAAAGTGGCAGTTTTAAGACCACTACATGGTAATAATCCTTCTTTTTACCCGTTTTCTTCGTCCAAAACATGCAAGAAAGTCATTTAATTCAATTTTTACATCATTAAACGTTAAAATCCGATGTTTTAAAGTAGTTTGTACTGTTATGGAAGTGTTCTTCGCATTTAATCACTTAACATAAAAGTAAGCATGCCATAAGAAATCGTGCTTTGATTCAAGTTAGCGTTGTTGCCGACATCATGCCTGTTGAGACAACATGCAGAATCTACATACACAAAAAACACATCTCGATCCTCGTTGCCGACGAGGATAAAATGCTAATCGATGCGAGAACTGGTGATGTATCCAGAAAGTAGTCTTCGGTAACACATTCTAAAGGGAAAATGCTTAAATGAACTTAAAAATTTATTATAATTACTGACGTTTCATACCAAACCATCAACACCGTTTAATGGTTTTCAAAGCCCTTGTTTTAATGTTTAAAAGTCTAAACTAGATAGAGAGGGCGAGTATGACAATGTGTTCCATTCGCTAAGAATAACGACATTTTACCGCTTTGATGCAGGCGACCCTGGAAAACATTGTGGGAAAAGGAGAAATTGCTCGTGCAGAGCAATTTTTCCTTTCCCTACACTGTGTTCTGCCCTATCAGAAGTTTATTTTCCAACTTCATAATAGTTTGAAATGTCGTCTGCAAACTCTTTCAATTTGCGACAGTCGAAATATTAACGTTTGGTAAAGGGTTAAGAGACCATTGTAAAAGAGAGATATAATCGTGGTATATTAGACAACTGACAGTTTTACTTTAATACGGACGCAAGTCATTTAGAAACCTACATTATTAACTTTCTGAATGACTGGCGACCACTATGGTAAGAGCTTCAGGCTAAATAAGTTCCTACACAGTTTAATAGAGGTCGCTTAAAATGGGATTGAAAATGTATAATTTTCACACCGGCACAAGTGGCCATCCCAAAGAATTTAGTATAATCACATTAATGGCTGAAGCATTCAACTAATATATGTATGTGAACATGAAAAGGGATAATGTATAACGTTCAGTAAATATTGAAAGGCCAAACCATCATTCTCCTCTGACGCACCACCATGGTGCTGACAACGAAATCGGTTGCGCAACTTCCGGTTTAGCGATTTTAGGGTAAATATTGGGATAATCAATCCAAAAAACCCGATCGTGCAGCATATTTTATCACTTACTACTTTCGAGTATCAGGACATCTATTAACCTTCACATAAAATGGCAAGTTGGATGATAGTTTACTGGTTTTGCGAACGGGGAATTCCACAAGCTCTATACTGCAACTTTACCTTTAGTCGGTTGGATTCAAAACGGGTTGGAACATGTTTGTTTTTTAGTTTTGATAACTTGTCTTAGAATGCTGAAAATAGCAAAAAACTTCCCTGAAAACGCTAAACTGAAAGTTGCACAACCGATTTCGTCGTCGGCATCATGGCGGCGCTACAGATCGTTTACCAGCCGTGAAATTGTAGTAAACTCATTACAAAAACGTACATAGACATCGTTCCGATTTTTATTAATATCTGCATAGTCTCTCGACATACTTGTCAGAGATCAGTTCCAGATATGCAGATATATGGGCAGGATTATGTGTCAAAAACAGTGCAACGCATTTGATATGTTGGTACTTAGTCAGGATGATACAGACGGAGTTACGTTATTCTAATACAATTACATCCGAGTTTACTTGTACTGTGAGAAAACAGCCTCAATAACCCTTTACCAAACAACAACGACATTTGACCAGTTTGTTGCAGACGACTCCGGAAAACATTGTGGGGAAAAAAGAAATTGCTCTTAACGAGCAATTTCTCCTTTTCCCACAATATTTTCTGCCCAATCAGAAGATTATTTTCCAATTACATGACATTTTGAAATGTCGTCTGCAACCTCTTTAAATTAGGGACAGTAAAACAAAATTGCGTTTGGTAAAGGGTTAAGTGATCTTATTTCCGGTCATGCGAATTGATATCCCTCCTGGGAATCCTTTCCAAAGAAACAGAAACATCAATGACAAGATCTAAATACTTTGTTAATCTATTCAAATCAGGGTGAAAAACAAGGATTGTCTTATGATGATTCTTTTTTCAGAATGTTTTCAATTTCAATTACATAATCTATCCCATTGAAGGTTGTTTTACGACTGTCATTCAATAATTCATTTCTTTATTTTTTCTAAATACAACATGTATAGAAAAACATCATAAAGCATTACAACAAAGTACATGGTTAGAAAGTTTTTTCTCTTCTTTTTAATAGTTTCAGTTACCCTCACTTTATAAAACGTCACATTCAATAGTTATAAGACCTACAGAAAGCTTAAGAATTATTTTAGAATTTGGACTATAATCCCTTTGTTTTCAAAGTACTGTAATGTTACAATGATATCAGCAAATAGGATTTGTATCACATTTAAAGGGTAGGGGTTTTAACATCCTATGAGGCACGACTCGTGGATAATGAGTCCGCAATGATGTCTCGTGACAGAGTTGACACGAGTCGATAAAAGCAGTTTCATGTCTAAAAGCAAAGCTGTTTACATCAGCTAAAGGGTCTGACTTCTTAAAGGCACATGAAAGGATAAATTACTGAAAAAAATATATGGAGTTCTTTTATTATGTTCACAAAAATCATGAAACAACTTATTCTATGAGTGCTGTGAGACTCTTTTTCATAGCATAAGTTATGTTGTGCTTGAAAATATAGTTGTCTCCAATTCAATCTAGTTTATCAACAATATATTTGTTTACACATTTAAGATAAAGAATTCTAATTTGTTTCAAACATTTATGTATCATATCATGTGACCAGGTCAGAGGTCAGAGGGGAAGAATCAGGCAATTTGAATTATTAAAGTGGCTGATCTGGGATATTTCTAATGTTAAAGTGGTGCTAATGTTGTTTTTTTTTGTGATAATTTTTTTAATCTGATCTAAAGTTTACCAAATGTTATAGTTAGATGTAGCATTAGTCTCCTTCCATGAGCCTTTAAGCATACACGATGTAGTCAAATCAAAGATATGAAGAGGTTTCATACAAAAATGTTCTAAATGTTTGTATTATACCTCAGTGAAAAGGTTCTCGTCATTTCTTGTCTTTCGCTACCAATAAGGAACAATTACAAAGTACCATGTGTTATGATGAGTTTAGTACACATACATGTGTGTGTATGAGTGTCGTGGTTTTAGGTTCAAAAGTAGTAAGCAATAGTGGACAACAGTCATATAAATTGTACAAATACACATGCATATATGTACTATTAAAGTAAGTATTTGTGTTAGAATAGACACATTAAATAGACCTATCGAAACGAGATGGCCAAACCATCCGAAAATCTTTTCGTTACCGTAGACCTATAAAAGACAGTCACATTTATAAACACGGAGACAATATACGACTATAAAAGTCTGGGGTGACAAACTGCCACCATCCTTTGGGTGAAATCTGTATCCAGACATCCGGAACAAACCGGTTTTATTCGTGGTCAGACATAGAGAGACGCCTGGTGCTAATCCTGCTTTATGTTGTTAGTTAATATCACTAATGGCATTATGATAGGGTATACTAGACGTTATTTGAGGACTTATAGAGAGGACAGCTAAGTTGCTGCACCTTGGTCTGGCCACTCTGGCTGTCATAAAGCTTTGAGGATGGGGATGTCAGACATAACTGCAATAATTCTGATTTATGACAGATGTTACACTCAATCTTGGCAACAGAAGACTAGATCAACAAAGCTGTAAACAAAAAATACAATACCGTCAATGTCTTGGGTTGTTTTTCAAATGGCAAAGTCCCTTGGTTTGTTTGTTTTGCTTGTTTAATTAAGTCATGCACTTTGAGAAGAACATAAAGAATATGGCTATGAGAATGTGCCGTACCGTGCTTTGACTCACGTAACTTGTCAATGAACAATGGCAAACAATTAGCATAGGCTTAAACTGTACGCCAATAGGCTTTTCCGGAAACTGTTGTTATCTTTTCTTGAATACTCTTAATCGGAGATACAAAATTTTCGGTAGCTTCCGGTTTAAGACTTCCGGGTATTAAATAATAAAAGCTGACATTGAGAAACATAGATAAACTGCTGCGGGTATTTTAACAATGCCGTCGAAAGTCGTGTTTGTAAAAACCACATTGGAAAGATTGTTGAGGAGGGGAAATATCAAAGTATATCCTTACTTTGTGTTTACTCTCTAGCGGACAATTTACCCCGTTTTTCCCGAGATAAAACAGTTGTTTACCAATGCGGTTACAACGTTGCGATTCATTTTTAGTTAGAAGAGTCGATTCTCTGCTAAAACGTTAATTTAAGTATAGAATACGATGTGAAGATCTGTTTGATTATTGCCTTAACTTATGATAACATAATTTAAAATCCATTTTGCAATCTAACATTTTCAAACGATGTTGTACCGTGTAAATGCAAACACAGTGAACAGATGATATGATGCAAGCTGATCAAACCTACTTAATAAATGTTCCACTTATTTATGGGACATTCCATCAAATTATGTCCAATAAGAGTGACAAATAAAAGTTAACTTATAAGAGATTATGGAATTGATTTTATTCATGTTTAATTATCGGACTTCAACAATTATTACACCTACCGAGTCAACATTAGATTCCTCTGATTTAAAACATGTCCATACCATTCACTCTACTTAGAATTACTGTTTCCAACACCCTTCAAGCAGAACGATTTACCCTAATCTGACTTTGCAACGCCAATCAAAATATGATTCCGTCATTATATAGCAACCAATCGCATGCCTCGAAGCCATAAAACACATAACTATGTGTCAACGAAACATGATGTGATGCGCGCCTGTGTATTTCGGCAAGCTTCAAAAGATACATATCTTTCACTCGAGGGTTTTATTGCTTTTTTTATTGGTCAACTGCATAACGTAGGAAATAACACATACGATCTTTTTTTACCCTCTATATTCGACCAAATACGCATCAACCCTTTATGAGTTAATTCCCTATGTTACTGAGTGTCAGGTCGTTTTGTTATGTACAAGGTTTATTCCCATTTTGTCTTAAGTCTATTTTACCAATTTTCACACCATTTCAGACAGAAGTTCCATCTCACCTACACGGAAAAATTTGGTTGTTTTATACACTAACTGAGTAGAAAATCAATCCAACCTATAATCACCTTTTCTATGGAGGGTTGGTGGGAAAGAAAAATATGTATTAAGTGTAGATCCAGAAAAGAATATTTTTCTTATGTTGGTCTACACTATTTCTCGTAATATGCTTCTAACAAATTATGCAGATTCAGAATTATCTAAATATTTTAAAGATATTTTAATCAATTAAAAATGAAATGAAAATATTTCTTTAAACTATAGATCTTTTGGCAATTTAATCTGTAGACAACGTGGGAATTGAAACCTTTATGGGATGTAGACTAAATGGGAAGTCCTTATGCAGAAAATTCATTTGCCTACTATGTACTATGTTTCATATTTGTTGAACCCGTATGTCTTGATCTGCCGACACGTATGTTTAGTTTGTTGTTTTACCCCAAATAGTTATGACTTTATGGTTCATGCGATGTAATACAGAATTACATTATGTAAAATGAGGCTTCTTTTAAGCAACGAAAAAAAACAACCTTTGAACCACCCCTGGTCTTTGAAGTAAATTTTTAAACAGACTTAAGAGTCAGATTCGGCAATAAGGGTTTATTTGGAACATTTCACTTACTTTGTTGACGACTTTTTGCCTTGTAATTATATTGATAAATAGTTCAAAGATTTGCTAGAAAATATTGTTTCTCTTACTTTGAACTTTAATTAATTGCGTAGTAATCTTTTGATTAAATGTCTCCTATAATTGATGTTTGACAAGAACGATTGTGTTTTTGTTTAAGTTTGTTTTATATAATTATATATCATTAAAATGATAATCTACACATTTATAATCTCTTTTCAATGGATTGTTGCCAGTTTTCATTCTTAATTACATTCAAAGGGTCAATTAACAAACTTTGGCTACCACAGGGATTAAGAGTCTTGATGCAAATTAACACCAATCTGCCACGTTTGCACCATATGTTCTTGTCACACCCTTTATTGTTTAGCCGATCGAGAGATAGAGTAATTAACCATCGGCAATCTGAGGTCCTTTAAACATATGAAAGATCTCCACAATCCTGTGTCCCTCGTTATTTAGTAAGCGTTATTTGAATGTAGTTTCAACAGGTGGAAAAAATGGACTGGGACTGTTTTCATAGCCCGTAATATTTGGATACGATATATCATCAAAGGTAGGCTGACAGAAAACCTCATATAACAACTAATTCTCTATTTAAGGTACTTTATTTATACGACAAATTTTAATTTTAAGAAAAAATATATACTTATTGGAGAAACATAACCTCTACACATTATTGACAAAAGTGCTGATGTTTGTTCTATCTTATTTAAAATCCGTAAATCGAATTTAATGCAAATTTGTAATAACATTCTAGAAATATGTGTTCCATTCATTCTTTCATTCCATCAACCAGCCGATTAACACATTTTTGATCTGTCAAAGCATTTAATTCAAACAAAAACATATACTTATTTGCCTTTTTTTCACACGGAATGTCATGTTTTAACTGAACTGCGGTGCACTATTCGGGTCTCATTAAATTCAATTTAATCTAATTTCCTTTTATAACGAGGCTTGGCAACAGCCAACAACAACTCATTCTGTTGATGTTTTCGTATGTAAATCTTTAATTTTGGTACATGAAGCTTATAAATTTCAAAATCCGATCGATAACGATCGTTTTCTTTGCATTTGCCCACATTCTTCTTTCAAAATTAATACCCGGAAGTGGAGGTATTCCGAATGTGGCCCGATTTTTCAAAGGGAGACAAACCACGTTTCTGAAAAGGCCTATACCTGCGTTGCTGTGGTCATGCACATTACTGAAAGAAATAGCCGAAATATGACAACGATTTTCGAAATGGGCCTTTTTCGTGATTTTTTGTTTATACCCTTGGAACGAAATTTCAAATAGTATGATATATTTGTTTGTCTACAGCAACTTCTTACATTGTAATAAAATATTTTCCAATCCTTTAAGTCTCACTGAATCAAGTTGTTCGCAATGAATTTAAGGCAAAGACAAATTACGTAACGATGAATTTTAAAAGGTTTTCAGGCGACAGATGATATAATAACAAACTAGAAAACGTCGAAAAGGAAAGAGCTCAATTTGAAAAGAGAACTTGCTTGAATAGGCATTCTTTTCTTTTTCAAATAATAACCTCGTATCTTCAAAAAAAAAAAAAAACCAACACCTGACCGATATAGTTTCATGAAATGCAGATATAGATCTCGATAGAAAATTTGATAGCTAAGCAATTACCAAACAATGACGACATTTGACCAGTTTGTTGCAGACGACTTTGGAAAACATAGTTGGAAAAGGAAAAAATGCTTTTAACGAGCAATTTTTCATTTTCCCACAATGTTTTCTGGCAGATCGGAAGATTATTTTTTCATTTTTCATCACATCTCAAAATGTCGTCTGCAAACTCGTTCAATTTGGGACAGTCGAAAATGTGGCGTTTCGTAAGGGTTTAACACGAACTCTCCACCTTTTATTTCCAGGTACATCGTGGTATGCCACTCCCTGCACGTCCCACACTACTGCACGAAGCGTAAAGCCCGGGTTGCCACCGCCATAGTGACGTTAGCGGGGTTGTTGATCTACGCGCACACGTTCTACACGGCCGTGGTAACCAGGGACAACTGCGCCATCCAGATGCGGGAGTTTATGATGCAGTTCATCGCTGTGTTTATCTACACGGACACCGCCATTACGTTTATTGTGCCCTTCGCCATTGTCATCGTCCTTAACGTCATCGTCATCTTCTCCATCCGCCGATTCAGGTCCCGGCAAGACAACCGCAATGGCGTCCGTGAGCGAGATTCCCCGAGATTTAAGAACGTACTCTCGTTGGCTCAGTTTCGGATCACTCGGACGTTTTCGCTGGTTTCCATAGCGATGTTGATAACGAACCTGCCGAGTCACGGTGTCCGGTTCTATATCATTGTAAACCGTCTCATGCCACAGGCGGATTCGTTCCTCGTCTATGCGCAGCAAGTGTTTCAGATATTGTACTACTTCAATTTCGCCATTAACTTCCTGTTGTACAGCATGAGCAGCGACCGATTCCGGAAGTACGCTTCGTACAAGTATCAGTGCTATTTCCTCTACAGAAGGCATATACTACGTACAAATGACCATCTGTACCGATAACACAGTCCCTTATTTATTTTTGCATAATGAGAAAAGACGAAAATGATTGATAAAAATATCAACTGTTGTGGACACCGAAAAATCTATGTAGCATCTCGGCTTAATATGTGTATACTCTGGATATTTTGCTCCATAATGACGTATGACGTCACAATCAGAAATTTGCTGCAGTCGTTTCTAAACCTAATTAAATAGTGATACTGTTTAGGATAGGAAATATCACATTGTCTAGACCTTCATTCAATCAAATCTGGTACAATGCTATGTTCTGTTGCGTAACCAGCCTGACACGCATATGTAGGCACGTTATAAAAGGAGCTGCATTCTTAGCCCGCATTCTGACATGGATCTAGGGTATATGAATCAACTAAGGTTATGTCAACTCGAATGACCAAATCTGTAATTGTGTCACTTAGAATGAAATATCGACGTCTGGATCATTCGGACTAGGGAAACGGCGGAGTTATTTTTTTCGAGACGATGACGATTTGTTACTCTAGCTTAATTTCTAGCACAATCAGAACATATGATACATGTTCTAACAGTAGTTATCTGCAGCCTAGTTGGCACATGATACAAATACAGTGAACCCTCGTTTATCCGAACATTTCCGTTCCCAACAAAATGTCCGGTTTACCGAATAATCCGGACTAATGAAGCAGAGCATGTTCTTATTTACATTAAGACATAAACGGTCTGTATGAGCGGTGTATACTTATAACCCTTTAGCAAACGCCAAAATTGTCGACCGTCCCAAATTGAAAGAGTTTGCAGAAGACATATCAAAACGTGATGAAATTCAAAGATAATCTTCTGATATGGAAGAAAACATTGTGGGAAAAGGAGAAATTGCTCGTCACGAGCAATTTCTCCTTTACCCACAATGTTTTCTAAAGTCGTCTGCAATAAACTGGTCCAATAATTCCGTTCCCTTACAATTTTGTTCGGATTGCGAGACATCCGGATAATCGGGGTCCGGATAAACGAGGGTTCACTGTACTCCGCATTGCTCCATACAGCATTACTATAAGTTTGGGATCAGAAGGATTTTCATTAACCCTTTACCAAACGCCAAATGTTCAACTGTCCCAAATTGAGAGAGTTTACAGACGACATTTCAAAATGTTATGAAAAATGATCTTTTGATAGGGCAGAACACAGTGTGGGAAAAAGAAATATTGCACGTTAAGTGCAATTTCTCCTGTTCTCATTTGTATCATCTTAAGAGAAACGGAATACAATTAATACTTCCATACTTCCTTGTATACAAAAACAAATACAGTGAACCCTCGTTTATCCGGACCCCGATTATCCGGATGTCTCGCAATCCGAACAAAATTGTAAGGGAACGGAATTATTGGACCAGTTTATTGCAGACGACTTTAGAAAACATTGTGGGTAAAGGAGAAATTGCTCGTGACGAGCAATTTCTCCTTTTCCCACAATGTTTTCTTCCATATCAGAAGATTATCTTTGAATTTCATCACGTTTTGATATGTCTTCTGCAAACTCTTTCAATTTGGGACGGTCGACAATTTTGGCGTTCGCTAAAGGGTTATAAGTATACACCGCTCATACAGACCGTTTATGTCTTAATGTAAATAAGAACATGCTCTGCTTCATTAGTCCGGATTATTCGGTAAACCGGACATTTTGTTGGGAACGGACGTGTCCGGATAAACGAGGGTTCACTGTATATCCAAAAAGATGGATAACATACATCTCCCCGATATAAGATAATTCTATTTAGTTAGCACTTGTACTTTTTAATGATATCACAAAACGATTGCAAATAAAAAAAGGCCTGCACACTGATGTAATTGATTTCTCAGGAAATACCCGAGCAGTTACGATTGGCTCAAAAAAGATGGGTACTTTCCCAAGCAAGTGTAAAAAGATTAGGTTAGTTGATTTCTTGACAGGTTCATCTAACATGATGACGGGTAGGAATCGATATTCCGATTTAACCTGCCAATAAGCCGAATAACCCAAAAATAAAAGCCTTGTTAAAACTGAATTATTTTTTAAAAAACGTTGCGTACCACAAAGCAACAAAACACACTTATTTAAAGTGTGGATGACAAGTTGAGCCAACAAAGATGTTGAAGTCCGAATTGTCTGATTTGTGTTGGCAAGGAACCTTTACTTTCACATGTAGAAGTCTATGATAAAAATTAAAGCATCGAATAAAACCGGTACACAGATGAAATAAACGATTTTCGTTTTTCAGGGACAGAAACCCCGCTCTCGTTACTATCACGGGGACATTAAAACCCAATTTTGTCATGCAATGAACATAAATATGTCAGTCGAGCCAGGGTTATCCGAATTAACGCAGAATGAAATCGGAAAGATAGTCCTACATTTGAACATATGCGTAGTTGATTCACATCCTGGATTTCCTTCGGTTTTTTTATACATTCCTCAGACGCATCCGTTGACATTGACTTGTCACAAAACACTAGATTATCTAAGTTAATTTGTAGGTAGCGTTTTGCCTAATTATATCGAGTTTTGTCACTTAATGGTGGTTAGAATAAAGATGGTTTGTCCAAATATGCATGACCAAATATGCATGACCAAATATGCATGACCAAATATGCATGACCAAATATGCATGACCAAATATGCATACATGTATTAATCCATAATCAAATCCTTCAAAGAATACCATTTTTAATACGTCAAAGAAACAGAAAAACACATTTAAATGAAAAGCTCTTCTTTAAACCCATGTCCTTGTTAAAGTGTTTGTAATATTGCTATATAACATGTTATGTTTATAGTGCATTAAATATCATTACGTGATTATGTTATGTTAAGTATTCCTTCGTTAACCTCATAAAGGAACCCTTTCAAATCTTTTAAACCACAATATTCGAAAAGTCGTCTTTGTGGCCAACTCTGACGAAGTGGTATCCTGTAAAGTTAATGATGTATATATGTATAAGCGAGAATGTATTGCAAAGAAAGGGATACAAACACCACCGCACATTGGTGTAGCTGTTCTCTCCCCTGACTTGTGTCTAAGATTCGTATACATCGCAAAGGACATACATGTAGTTTACCGGTAGTTTGTAAATTAAGGACAAAAATTGAACATTGTCTTAATAAAATGGTTTTAGTCGGCCAAACATGTAGTTTATTGGTAGTTTGTGAATTAAGGACAAATATTGATCATGGTCTACATAAAATGGTTTCATTTGTTTCTTATGTCTTTAACCCATTTTCAAACAATAACGACATTCGACCAGTTTGTTGCAGACGACTCTGGAAAACATTGTCGGAAAAGGGGAAATTGCTCGTAACGAGCAATTTCTCCTTTTCCCACAACGTTTTCTGCACTATCAAAAGACTATTTTTCAAATTTCATCACAATTTGAAATGTCGTCTGCAAACTTTTTCAATTTGGGACAGTTGAAAATTTGGTGTTTGGTAAAGGGTTAAACAACAATGTTTTCAAAAGTTGTCTTTGTGGCCAACTCTGAAAAAGTGGTATTTTGTAAAGTTAATCATGTATATAAGCCAGAATATATTGTAAGGAAAGGGATATAAACACCACGGCATATTTGTGTAGCAGTTGTCTCCCCTGACGTGTGTCTGAGATTCGTATGTATACATTACCAAGGCCAAACATGTACTTTACTGGGTACCGTTTTACTAAACAACTTTCGGAAAAGATTTGCGTAAGTCATAACTGATACACATGAATAGAATCTTCAATGAAAGTTAAATATTGCAATGTGACACGTTTATGGAAGCGGCTCAGAGATATTATATAGATATATATTATTGAAATAAGAGGACTTGTTGTTTTAGACTTACGCAAATCTTAAGCGTAAAATGTTTAGTAAAACGCTACCCAGTAAACTACATGTTTGCTGGTAGTTTGTGCAGTAACGACAAATATTCTAGATGGTCTTCGTAAAAGGGGTTTATTCATTTCTGACGCTTTAAACCTTTTACAAAATAATAACGACATTTGACCAGTTTGTTGCAGACGACTCTTGAAATCATTGTCGGAAAAGGGGGAATTGCTCTTGACGAGCAATTTCTCCTTTTTCCCACAATGTTTTCTGTCCTATCAGAAGATTGTTTCCCAATTTCATCACATTTTGAAATGTCGTCTGCAATCTCTTTCAATTTGGGACAGTCGAAATTTCGAGTTAAATTCATTTTAAAATTCTGGGTTGTATGTACTCATTAGAAGCGTTTTCAACCAAATTAAACCCAATCCACCAATTATATTCCATGCCCTGTACCACATATTAAGATTCGTTACCGTACATCTACATTTAGAAATTTTCGTTAACCTCGAATCTCAAAAGTAACCTTGCTTTAGTGCACGAAAAATAGACATGCGTTTGGAAATACGTTACAAATTTAACAGGAAGGACCGTGAACTATTTTCTTTGGTACTCTGTTCTTTTTTTATATTTATGTTTGAGAGAAATTCTATCCTCGAGCGGGGTATGTGCACGGGCCAGGATCCCAGGCTAGAAATGGAAGCATCTTGCATGAATAACATGTTTTTAATATTTAAAAAAAAAAGAAAAAAAGATTAATTCACGAAGCGTTTATTACTCTAAGTATTTACCGTTTATTTCTGGGTTTGTAGTCTGAATCATATGTCGCATGCAATTCTGAGCAAGTAACACAAGTCTATTATATCAAGTTCAAGTTCAAAAGTTTATTGGCGTAACTTATACAAGTTGTTGCTTACATATAAACATATCATTATGACAAACAACACAAATTAAAAACAATACAGTTAAGTATTTTTGAATATAGTTTTTTTTTATTAATGTCATTCCTTAAGGAGAAAAGTGTGAGAAACAAATTTATAGCTACCGTTTTCATAAGACCTTGTATTGTTGGTTCTCACTATAATCAGCCGTGAATCGGAATGTTATCGGGCAAGGCTTAGGAATATTATCCGGTGAGCCAAAGGCGAAACGGATAATAATCCGAAGCCGAGCCCGATAACTTTTCCTATTCAAAGACACCAACCATCTATTCTATTTATCCTAATGCCTTTATGTATTATTTTAAACACACAAAATGAAAATAAACACGAGAAAACAGGAAACAAAACAAAGTAGAGAATGATGTGAACATGACGTCATGTGTCATGGCGTTCTTATGACATCATGATTCGTCACGTGCATGTGTTACATGGTTAGTGCCGGATATCACAAATGTTATACGGCACCTAGTTATCGGTCCCAAAATGGCACTAGTGACAGGACAATAATGAGTATCAACAGAATACGATTTGCCTTTTAGATTTAGACATTCTACGTGTAAACTGTACTAAAACTCTTATCTGAACCTGCGAATATGTGGGAGTTGATTAAAAGTAATTTTCTGCAACATCAAATATCAGGCATGCATGTCAATTGACAAAATATATGTATCATGTTCTTCTAAAATGCTGAAGAGTGTCATATCTCTGTCGATCTAATAAAGTGTCCATGTTTGACGCTTTACTGATCCATTCGCTCAGTGGCTATATTTGTATCGTTAATTAAAAACATCGCTAAACGAAAATTATGCAATCCGCACACTTCGGTGAAAGCCGCAAATATGTCAAATATGCGTGCAATAACAGACAATCATCTATGTATGTACGCTACGACATGTGTGGTTGTCTTTTCTTTTCTTTTTTTTATTGACCAATTACCAAACAAAAACGACATTTGACCTGTTCGTTGCAGACGACTATGGAAGACATTTTGGGAAAAAGGAGAAATTGCTCGTCACGAGCAATTTCTCCTTTGCCCACAATGTTTTCTGCACTATCAGAATATCATTTTTCAATTTCATCACATTATGAAAAATCGTCTGCAACTGTTTCAACAGTCGAAAATTTGGTGTTTGGTAAAGGGTTAAAGTCAGCAGTATGGGATCACACGTTGAAGGTTTGAACACCGTATGCACGCACTTTTTTCATCAATTGTTGTCATAAGTGTTGGTAGATAGATTATTTACCTACTCGTTTTACATCGATTGTTAAGGAAGCTTAAAGCTTGTTCAATGTCATTCTCGATGACTGCTTCCTGGATACTAAACCAGTACTCGCGCCGGTTTGTGGGTTAGTCCCGGACATTTTCCCCTCGCCTAACGGGGATTCGAACCAAGGGCCCTCGGTACAAGAGGCCGACGCTCTACCACTGCACCACTTTCGCCCATTAATTAATACAGCCATAACATTGCTGAAAATGAAAGTAATTAATTATAGAAACGAAAAGCTAGAAAACGGACATCCAGGTAAAGCAAGCTTTACGAGTCAACAGGTGTAAATTATGAAAGTTCGTGAGTCCTGTTTTACTATTTAAAGACACCAAACTAATTGCAATTAAAACTAGGCATTTTGACAATTCATCAACGCTTAACCCTTTACCAAACGTCATTTTTTCGGGTGCCCCAAGGTGAAAGGGTTTTCAGACGACATTCCAAAATTTGATTAAATTGGAAAAAGTATTCTTTTGATAGGGCAGAAAACATTATGTGAAAATCAGAAATTGCTCGTCACGAGCAATTTCTCCTTTTCCGACAATGTTTTCCAGAGTCATCAGCAACAAAGTGGTTTAATGTCGTTATTGTTTGGTATGGGTTAATGTAGTTCTCACAAATGTTGGACCATAATCAACCTCTCGTAGAAACTGGAAGAGACGAATCATTATTGATTTACAGTTTGTTTGTCGTTAAAGTTAATATCAACAGTATTTTAGTTATAATGCGAACTCCTGGACGGTTGAGGAAGAACCTAGGCCTAACTATCCTAACAGGCTTGCTTATGGGGTAATAGTCGTCGTAATAATGCTCATCACCCAGGAGTCTACCTCTCATGGTCATCAAAATCCACACCATGATTGAGTTTAAACTTATTTATTTTACATCGGTTCTGAAACAAGTTCCTACAATTTAGATTGATCACTCTCGATTCTGCTTCCTGGATACACAAATACTCGCGCCGAATTATTGAAAGGTCGCCAGGCCGATCCCTACGCTAACGGGATTCATACCCACGACCCTCGTGTTCCGAGCCCGACGCTCTACCCCAGGACCCACTGTCATACCCACTGTCCTCCACCATGAGTTGAACCCATGCAGGGTAGGCAATGCTATTTCGAGCTCGGCACTGTGACCTCTAGGCCAATGAGGCCCACAAGATGAAAAATACTGCTTTGCGTCCGTCCACTATGAAGACATATACAGTTGTAACTCATTACCAAACAATAACGACATTTGACCAGTGTGTTGCAGTCGACACTAGAAAACATTTGGGAAAAGGAGAAATTGCTCTTAACGAACAATTTCCCCTTTTCAAACAATGTTTTCTGACCTTGCAGAAGATTGTTTTTCAATTCCATCACGTTTTGAAGTGTTGTCTACAAACTCTTTCAATTTGGGACCGTAAAACATTTGTCGTTTGGTAAAGGGTTAAAGCACCAATGTAACATTTTGGTGGGACAGGTTTAGAAGACGTTATGGTCGCATGAAGATATTATGTTGTTCCTACTATGCTATGGTGCATATCGTATACTCGAAAGCCTTACAAATCACAGAAAATTAAACCATAGAATCACTAAAATGTAATGTTAAACCAAGGCCAAAGTCCCAAACCACAACATTTCCATGCATTTCCATTCATTTCCATTCGTTTTAAATTAGCCACACAAGAGTACAAGCGAGTGAATAATAAAACCGACCGCTTTGCTTCGAAATAACAGGTAACCTGTTATTTCGAAGCAAAACGGTTGGTTTTACTATTCAATCCTAGAATAATGTGAAACCATTGAAGACAGACTTGTCAAGTTTGTTCAACAACACATCATGACGAATTTGATTCCGAAGCCTTACCGTCATGAGTATGGACGAGTTTAGAATGTAAAAAAGCTACAAAAAGGACTGAGGTCTATATACAAACTTATCTCGATTGTTGCCTTACATACCAGATGACCCTGGATATCAAATTATTGTTGGGTAGGAACACTTTAACCCTTAGAATGGCTAGGTAATCTTCTATAAATAGATTTGTGTCGTCTGATTTCCAAAACCTTAAATATCTGCTTAATTCTGATTAGAAAATGTGCTCAGAGAATCAAACAGGTTAGATCACAGGCCAGCCGCCAATTACTTGGCGGCTGGCTTTGACCTAACCTTACTTCATAAGCATGTGGTCGGTTCCAGCATAGTAAGGATTAGATATTGTGAGAAAAGGACAAATGGTTCCTT
Organism: Cerastoderma edule; assembly: GCA_947846245.1. NCBI lineage: Eukaryota > Metazoa > Mollusca > Bivalvia > Cardiida > Cardiidae > Cerastoderma > Cerastoderma edule. The sequence goes on along the minus strand of OX401415.1, from coordinate 17,989,441 downwards.
CTCACCATTTCTCCTTTTCGAACATTATTTTCCTATCTTCTTTTATTTCAGTTTTCCCTGATGAAATATAAACAAATGAAAATTTTCCCAATAGTAAATTAAAGCTTAAATATTGTCATATTAAAAGTATAGTCTGTCAAATTTGTATCTTTCGAAGCTAAAATTAGTCTTTTGATGAAAATTAAAAAGAGACATGCATTAAAATGAGACATTTCAAAAAGAAACGGTCGTCTGCATTCGCGTATAGTGCGATAAGGGTCTCGTGTCCCACATAACAGTCCCCCCCACCCCCGCATACTTCACGGACGTATCCCATATGTCATCCAGGTCTTCCTTTCCCCACCCGTCACACTAGCAAGCAACTGACGACATATCGCCCATCCTAGCCGAATTACTCAACAACCAATCGGAACTACTCGGGTCTTTTCGTGAGCGCTGAAATACACCTCTATAAGTGTAGGGTTACAATTTTTTTGGGTAAATCGGCCCCGGCGATTAACACCTTTTCTAAGCGTGCAAGTTAAGTAGTTCGATGTATATGGAACTGTTGGACATCCTTTTAAATTATGTTCTATCGGTAACTCATACGAAATATCGAAATTATAAGTTGTGACATAAATAGTTGTTTCCTTAATCAAATTAAACCACTTTTTCGATTTCACATTTAAGATCTATTTTTGAAAACGAAAGTTCAGTGACATCATTCCGCAGGGAACCACTATGGCGTCATCCCTATTTCAGAGGTGTTTTCATTGGATAAACCCGATGTGTTCAGATTGCTCAACAACATGCACTGGATTTCCGGACACAATCGTTTCTACTCGGGTTTTTCCGTGATCTAAGAATTACGTGTTTAATTGCAATTTGAACTTATCGTGTTTTTCCAATGAAGCGTATTTCTCAGCTCATGGAAATACCCGAGTAGTTCCGATTGATAATTGTGTAGGGTCTTGTCGACAATTTCGACAGAAGATTTGATTAAATCAATTGTTAAGCGATGTGGCCTTTATGATGCAAATTTTATTACAACCTCAGAGATTCCTCGCTTCCAGCGTCATGTCTATCTATAAACCATACTCCGCATGTCGCCTCTGATTGGTCCAACCCATCCGCATTCCACAAGATTGCCCAAACATGTGCAAGCCCCGCCCCTTTGTAAAACTAACGGTGTTCCCTCCAGATAGAAAGATTAACCGATTGAATAAGTTATCCAACGGACAAGTTCCTCGTAATAAATAGCATCACTGTATAGTAAGTAAATAAGTGAATAGTCAATTATATTGACACGTGAATACCATACATAAAGGTCATGATGGAATAAACAAGTACAGATATGTGTTAGCGCCCTTATGACCTATAAGTCACATCATCAAACACAAGGTTATTTACAAGTTAATGTTACATGAAATAACCAATATGTAACCGTTGGTATGAAATACTGCATGCTAAATATAATTACATAAAATTATAGTTACTATAAAAAATAGTTAAGCAGTGAGTTCTTGTAAAAAATACGTACAAACGGCCAATGTCACTTCGTGTGAACATAATGTTGATACTTAAAGGCACATAAAAGGAGATAAGTACAAATAAATTACTGAAAAAATATATGGAGTTCTTTTATTATGTAAATAGAAGTCATGAAAATTAATTTACAAAAGCATTGAAACCTTATCAAAAAGACTCCTTTAACATAAGTTATTTTGTGCTTGAAATATAGTTGTCTCCAATTCAATCATGTTTATCAACAACCTGTTTGTTTACATATTCAAAATAACGAATTCTGATTGGTCGGTTCAAACATTTGTGTATCAACTGTCAAGGTCAGGGGTGAAGAATCACTCAATCTGAATTATCAAACTGGTTAATCTGGGTTATTTCTTGTTGGTTTTCATGTTTAAGTTGTGCTGATGGGGTTTTCTGGTGATAACTATTTGAATCCGACCAAAAGTTTAACAGCTTGATATAGCATTTGACTCCTTTTATGTGCCTTTAAAAAAAGCATGTGGTAAAGAAATAACAAAAGCAGTACTGTTTGACAGACTTCGTTAAACCAACTGACCGTCTGTACATGTAGTTACACGCTTTGACGATATGTAAGATTATATCCCATAATGTAAGCGAATGATAAAAAAAAACAATTTCTAACACTTTTTGCTCTCCAGCTAACACCAATGCTCTTATATGTTCTTTATCATGAAATCATTGAACTATACGGTTATTGCTATTGACAGTCACTGCCACTGTAATAACGAGTGATGTAATGTAATTTAATCTTTGAAAATGGTTAATCCTTTACCAAACGCCAAATTGAAAGAGTTTGTAGACGACATTTCAAAATGTGATGCAACTGGAAAATAATCGTCTGATAGGGCAGAAAATATTGTGGGAAAAGTAGAAATTGCTCGTTAAGAGCAATTTCTCCTTTTCCCAAAATGTTTTCCAGAGTCGTCTGCACCAAACTGGTCAAATGTCGTTATTATTTGGCAATGGGTTAAGTTGTCCTGCTATTTGGCCTCAAACACATCAAGCCAATCGCTACAAGAGATCCACGAAGTCAATTATTTATCTTTTAAATCAAAATGCATAGTTTAGGATGTCTTCGACGCTTCACTGCATTTTATGATCTCACATAACCTGCTTGACGTTGCAAATGTAGAATAAGAACACAACAGAACATAGTTTATTAAACAATTGCATAGTAAATTGTCACATTGTTTATGATGTGTACAAAGTATAATATTTTGTAGTTTTGAAGGTTATAACAAATATGGGAATCACAATTTGATATCGAAGAGTGACGAAAAAGTCCAAAATAAAAATAAAGATTGTTATGTATGACTTTAAACAGGTAAAAATTGTTTGCCGAGCCTCCAATCCTTTTTTTCTATTTTGCAAAAGTGATCAGCAAAAATTATCATTTGTCGACACGAGATCATTGATTTTAAAAAAGAGACGGTTTATATAGAACAAACTCACAAGAAATTTTTATCTTTGACATGTAAATGTCTTGTGTATCTTCGAATGATCTAATATGAAATAGTGCTTCAAATGACCCATATCAAAGTTAACCCTAAAGAGCAATCCGATCGCTTGTCCTCCGGTGTGCGGAATATCGCTTTACATCCGGGGCCCGTCCCGTACGATAGATGGCGGTATACCGCTTACTTTGGCCCTTCTTTATTCTTTATTTAAACAGCCTTTTTGGCCCCATCACACTACCTTCCATGACAGGATTCAGGGAGAATCTTCGTTGTTTCACTTTTCCACATTCCACACTGCGTACCCTATCACCATTTCACGAACAAACATGCCGAAGATCAGCCACTATTTTCGCTATCGGCATTCTTTTTTTACCACCCTCTAAAATCGCACCAAAAATGCAGGGGTTAGGGAAAGGCGTCTTTCTTATCGCTCCGTCTTCAGCGAAAGTAGTTCTGAAAAAAAAAGCATCAAACCAAAGGTTTAAAACATGCCGATCACTCAGAAAAAGAAAAAAAAGGCCAAAAAGGCCATCCTGTTTCTTGAAAGCATACAATTAACACAAAAAAGTAACATTCTAAATTTTCACGAGCTACTTTTCACTGTACAACGACCTCCGGAAGTGATTCCTCAGCGGTCTCCCAACAGATGTCGCCGTAAACGTAACCGTATGGTAGAAAAGAGCACATAAGCAAAGTATCAACTACGACGAATACGGAACAGTCGTTCTTTCGGTAAAATATTTATCGAACATATACTTCCAAACACAGGACCATTTTCCTTTCACTTATAGAAAGTCACATTTGGGACTCAATGGTAACGACAATTTCGTAATTATAGACTAAATGTTTCGAAACTTTGTGAGACAATCCTCTGAAATACTGTTAACCCTTATAGTGATCGAACAGACTTCATGCTTATGCAAACAGGTGAGATCCAGGCCAGCCGCCAAGTAAATTGGCGGTTGGCCTGTGATCACACCTGTTTGCTATTCTGAGTATCCTTCCTCATCAGAATTAAGCAGATATTTAAGGTGTTGGAAAGCAGACGACACATAAAAATTACCCAGCATTCTAAGGATTTGTGAGATACGAAATAAATCATATGAAATCAATTCTGACGAAGGTGCGTCAATATGATGTAATTGATTAAATGATTTACATCATAAAATGCGGACTTTCCAGACGAATGAGTCGTCTACTATAACTGTGGTTAACCCCTTACTCCATTATGCACAAAACTTACGCGTTTGATGCAGAAGATCGTAGAACCAACTGTAACACAATGATAAATTGCTCGTAATGAGCATTTTTAACATTTTGTCACATTTGTTTCTTCTTTATTTAAGTTAAGAAATCATCGTCTGTTGTTGCTTTCAATTTCACTGGAACAGAGGTAGAGCGTCCGGCTCTTGTACCGAGGGTCCCGGGTTCGATTCCGCGTTAGGCGAGGTGAACATTACTTGGACTAACCCACAAATCGGCGCGAGTACTGTTTTAGTGTCCAGGAAGCAGTCACCGAGAGTTGTTTTGAACAAAATTTAAGCTTCATTCACAATCGATGTTAAGCAAATATATATTGATCAGTCTTAACCTATTACCAAACAGTGTCGACATTTAACCACTGTGTTGCAGACGACTCTGGAAAACATTGTGGGAGCAATTTCTCCTTTTCCCACAAGGTATTCTGCTCTATCTGAATTTTTTTTTTCAATTTCACCACATTTTGAAATGTCGTCTGCAAGTTCTTTCAATTTTGGACAGTCGAAAATTTGTCGTTTAGAAAGGGTTAAATGATATAAGGGAAGGGGTTATATGAGGTGAGAGAAATATGGGGAATACCGGCCTTGTCGACGGACGTGACCTGGAGTGAACACGTGCCACCATCCCGAACGCTCCCCCATACGTCACTTGACGTCGATAACGGCTTGTTAACGCTACTGGTGCGTCCGTATACGTGTCGGGTTTGGTCAGGACATAACGGCAACTGATTGAACCTTGTTTGAACAACCCCTTTAAGTCTAAATTGAATACAGAAGTGGTTTGCTTCTAGATCTAAAGGGACTTTGTTTGATATTGTTTCAAGCGGAGGGTGTATCTTTTTTGGAAGAAACGAAACCCACATATATGCATAATGGCCCTGTCACACTACAACGTATCGACTTAACGTATGCCGAACGAATGATTTTCTTTTTTTGAAAAAGTGTCCATACGCCGGCATACGTCGACCCGGGTACCTAAAAATCAAATTTGTTGTGGATTGGTCGCATACATAACGTATACTCAACGAATCTAACGTATACAGAACGTATGTCCAACGTACCTCCAACGTATCTATAACGTATGCTTAACCTATGAAATATACGTTGTCATACGCTCAAAAGTTTTGAACATACCCAAAACATTTTTTTTGTCTCGGCGTTCATGAACGTATGACAGCGTATGGCGGCGTGCTGATAACGAACACCTAACGTACCCCTAACCTATATCAACGTACACCAACGTATTGGCAAAAAATCTCATACGCTGGCATACGTTAAGGCCATACGTTGTAGTGTGACAGGGCCATTACGTTTCATGTGATAAGATATGTTTGTGTGACTATGCAAGCTACTGTGTAAACATAAATGTATACTACTCTGTCTGTGAGAAAGAGATGAGGAAGAAAGAGGAGAGAGAAAGAGAGAAAGCAATAGGATGAATAACGTTGACATTATGTTAGTTTGCAAACATAAAAATGGGCCGCGTCACGCGAAAAGGGGCACTCGGACATAAATAAAAACCGCTGACTCAGCTCTTTGTTAGCGCTATTATTCCAGCATCTAGTCACGACAGTTATCATTTGTATTTATTTAAAGGTAAAACTTGATGTCCTCTAAGATGGCAAACAGTGTAACCCCAGTCCAGCCGCCACGTCAGTGACGTGGCGGCTGGTCTGGGGGCTACACTGTTTGCTATGTCCGAGTGCCCCTTTTCCCGTGACGTGGCCCATTATTGTTTAAATGACTATATGCCCTCACTCGTATAAGTGTAATTATTCTGATTTGATTCTGAATTAATAATAAAACGTCACAAATGCTAGATTGGCCTTGTATTTAACGCCGTTTACTATTATGTTATTACAGTCATACCGCAGCAATCAGCGTATCTTTCCTTGGTTGGTCATTTTGTCATACAACTTACGGAAATGAATTGCGTATGTCAACACGGATAAACATTGAAAATACCGTATATGAGAATACTATTGCAATGTGATAGGTCATTGGAGGTGTGTTTCTTTGCAATATTCCTTAGCCCAAAATTGCTTTAAGAAGAATAATTGAATTTGTTTGAAGAACAATTAACAATAGCTCGGTAACTTTCTAGAAATATATTTTTGAGTCATCTGCTTCCCAAAATCTTCAATATCTGTTTAATTTTGACGAGGAAAGATATACAGAGTAACGATTTTTTTTAGCATAAAATGTTTATCGAAAACGCACCCAGTACTGCAAAGTATTCAGTTCTAAACCGTTGACTGCTTTTTTCCACGAAAATAACGGGTCATTGATCAGTTACGAATAACGCTTGTCGCGTTGATGGTTTGTAAACGACGTTGGAAACAACATTGAAACAACGTTGTCTCGAACCCCCTTTATTACATATCAGGCACGCTTACGGCTACGTCATCAACATACGCATTGTGATGATTGGCCATCGGTCCCGGCAGAGCTGGGATGAACAAAACATGGTTAGCGAAACATTCGTTGCGAAGGGTAGCATAAAGCTGCTTGTTCACAGATGAGAACGTTTGAAGTCAAAATACAATGTACAACGTCGTTAAAAGAATATAGTTTTCGTATTTCTATTTGAAATAAAATTAAAAGTAGCTGAGTAACTTTTTTAAAAATAAATTTTTGAGTCATCTGCTTTCCAAAACCTTCAATATTTGCTTAAATTTGACAAAGACAGGTACTCGGAGTAACAAACAGGTTAAGTCACAGGCCAGCCGCCAATGTACTTGGCGGCTGGCCTGGATCTGACCTGTTTGCATTAGCATAAAGTCGGTTCCATCACTACTAGAGTTAACATACGACAGCTTTATTTGTCCAATCAATTTTGTTCTTCAAAAGGCTGAAACGGTCTCCGCAACTTACGATATGCCATCTATTTATATGTGTGTGTGTAAGTATGCGCATGTATTATTGATGATGTGTGAAAGTGAGCAGGGAGAGAGGGAGGGAGGGAGAGAGAGGAGGGAGAGTTTTGCGAGAATGACTGCGGCCTTAAATCAAGATTATTTTTGTATGTACCATGTACTCGTCAAATAAAATGTATGTTCTGTTCTGTTCTGTTACATCCTTACTTCACCGCTACTTCTCTGTTTACGATTTCAAATCATAATTTGTACGAACGTCTTCACACGAACTATATAAATACATTTTGTAAGCTATAAGCATGTTTTTTTATGTTAAATGCTGAGTAAATTATGTTATGATCGTGTTGTCTTTTCATCAGAATAACTCATTTTATTTAAAATAGGCTTAGACCTCATTTTTGACATTATTTTGCTTTACTTTTGAGTTATCTAAATTCACCTCTCTTCCACGCCAACCAACTAGAACACAGATAAAGTCGGACAATCGAATTCTAATATAAACCAATGAAAAGTGACAAATATTGAGGGGATTTCTTCCAAATTTTAAATTTGTTCAAAAGCCATAAATGAACATGCACACATAATTTGTCCCATACCTGTTGATATTTAAGGAAACGTTTATATAATGATGTATCGACGTAAGCTATACCATGCGTAATACGAAATAAGATGATGAATTGGGATTTACATTAATTCGACAAACCCAGTTACATCCAACTCCTGTTGTTTATAACGTGATACGCCCTTCGAGATCACGACATCACGTTCTATCAAAGACTCTATAGACCATGTCTATATGGTTATGCACTAATCTCACATCATATGACTCCGAGAAGGAAGAAACACTGTTCATCGCCATGAAAATTCGATCCTCTTTTGGAAAATTTAATCCTTAGAATGCTGGGTAATTTTCTAAAAATCGATTTTTGTGTCGTCCGCTTTCCAAAACCTTAAATATTTGCTTAATTCTAACGGGAGAGGTACTCAGAGTAGCAATCATGTTAGATCCTAGGCCAGCCGCCAACTTCTTGGCGGCTGGCCTTGATCCAACCTGTTTGCAAAGTCACAAAGTCGGTTCTAAGGGTTAAACAACGTTAATTGGCCACGTCTCGGGAAAAGGGGTACTCGGACATAGCAAACAGTGTAGCCCCAGACCAGCCGCCACGTCACTGACGTGGCGGCTGGTCTGGGGTTACACTGTTTGCCATTTTAGAGGACATCAAGTTCTACCTTTAAATAAATACAAGTGATAACTGTCGTGACTAGATGCTGGAATAATTGCGCTAACAAAGAGCTGAGTCAGCGGTTTTTATTTATGTCCGAGTGCCCCTTTTCGCGTGACGCGGCCCGTTTGTTTTTTGTTGGTTAGTCTCTCGTTTGACCTCGGATACGACCGATTCTATACATCTCTTTACTGTTTACCGTTGCATGATAGTCCTACTGAAATACTGTTTACGCAAGTAAAAAAAACCCATCAGACATAATTAACAAATAAATAAACAAGAAAACAAAAAACCGATTCTAAGATTATATACTTCAAATCTCCCAATGATACTTTAACCTAACTGGATTTAATTTCACAATCATTTCCTGGTTCAACAAAACAGTTCACGTCACTTATAAAGTTTTGAATAGAATATGGTTTTTTCCTTACATTTATTGGTTACAATCTCCTTCTGTGACAAACTTTTGTCGCACGTCTGTCAAAGTGAGTATACATAAAGAAAAGGCATTGCTTCCAAAATGTTTCGCTGTATGGACACTCGCTTTCCATACCTGCTTCCTAAATTCCTAAAAAATACCGTGGTAAATGGATGCAGAGCTCCAAAGAGCGATTATTCTTTTTACCGCAATAATTTACATCCGATATCATGATTAATGCTCGCTTTTTGATATCTTCGCCGTTTACTGTTGATTTCAAATTAGACTGGTAACAATATCTTATACGGAGAGAAAACACCTCTGGTGGCATTTAAAATAACTGTATATAAGGAAAACTTCCTTATTTTTTTAAGCCTCTCAATTGTTAAAAAATGATTTCGGTCCTTTTAAGGACTATCTCACCGATTGTGATTTTAATATAAATTGTAATGTACCATTAACATGATACTTAACTTTCTAATAACAAAGACTAGGGGTCCTGTTTGTATTCCAGAAATTGCAAACCATTTAAAGGTTTTATTTGGGGTGTATTTAGTAAACAATGAGCTAAAGTCTGAATAGGAAGTGCTATTTTTATGTTCCATTGCCTTCGGAAACGTTGAAGCGCTCTTGGTGCGGGACGTTAGTATTGTGAATACGCATATTTATAAACCTGCTTTCCCATAGAAACGCTGACAAGTAAAACGGCTCATGAAATTACGGGATTTCAGGAACTTTAAAGTAGATGAATTGAAAACGGTCTTTGGTTTAGAGACGATGGTTTTTAATATGAAACATTTAACGTTTATCACATATAGAAAACGAATATCTGAGTAAGTCCCTCTAAAACATTACTGCAGTTTATTTTGGACATGCTGCGTTAACTATGCGTATAAGGTTACTTTTGAAGCGAACTGAATGAAATTCGACACAGGGAAATGGTGGATGACCTTAGGTTTCACGTCTCTCCAATGTCGGATTTTAATCAGGTCCAACTTTGCGGAAAATCAACACAAAACCGAACAAGATCATCATATGTTTCTCTTTATTAATATCAAATCGGCAACACTGTGACAGAATGGTAAAATGCTCATGATAAACACTTCATCATTATCTCACAGCCGTTTTTAGCCGTCTTAAGCAGCAAGGTACCGTTAAACAACTTAAGGAAAATATTTGCGTAAGTCAAAACTGATACCCATGGATAGTATCTTCTATGAAAGTACAATACTGCAATGTGACATGCCATTGGAAGCATCTCGGAGAGACGATTCCAATGATGTGTTACTTTGCAATATTGCTTCGCCCAATATTGAAATAAGAGAAATTGTTGATTAAGACATACGCAAATCATAAGCGTAAACTGTTTAGTAAAACGGTACTCAGATGCAGAAAAGTGAGGTATCATGAAAGACCTTGAAAATCATTATCTTAATAAAATTGAACCAAGCACATCGTGACAACAAAATAATAAATCGCTAATTGAAAACAATATAGCTTTCTTGATACAATAGTTTCAAAGCCTACTGTTGAACATGTAGGTACGGCACAGCGATGTACGAGTAGTATGAAGTAATGGGTTAAATGCTATAGTCACGTCATTGGTCCTTAAAGCGTTCTCGACATTTAAGGAATCTACGGAATATTGCGTTGTCTTTTTTGTGAGTTCAGACAATTATTTCTTATTTCAATCTACCTTAGCTCTTATAATGCTGGAAACCGACTGCATGCTTATGCGAACAAGTTAGATACAGGCCAGCCGACAAGTAAATTGGCGGCCTGCCTGTGATCTAACCGGTTTGCTACTCTGAGTATCTTTCTTCATTAAAATAAGCAGATATTCCACGTTTTGGAAAGCAGGCGACACATAAATCTGCGTTTAGAAGATAATCAATCATCCTAAGGGTTAATCTATTTTTAGCATTCTGGAATCGCAGAGTCTAACATGACAGGCAATTTAGAACTATTTTAAGTTTATTTCCTGTTTGTATAGACATGACGTCTTACGGAAAAAGGCTTTGCGCTTGTAATTGTTGGTTGATGAGTTTTATTGAAGCTTAAAATGTTTCAACAATCTTATAGCTACATTACGGCCCTTCGCACACTTATCAAAGACCCCTGGTATTTCCTCACATGTACTGGAATCGGCCCGGTCTAATTTCCTCCCATTTCGGCCTAGCTTAACACTCTCCCTTTGAGCAATCACAAAGAAATCAGCTAAATGACTCGCTAAAACCCAATATATTTCTGGGTGCGATAAAATGCAACGCGTTGCAAGCAGCGGAAGTTAAAGATAGTTGTCTTGATAACCTGATTTCTTGAACTGCCTCAGTAATATAACTTAAACACTGAAACCTTTAATTCATTACCAAACAATAACGACATTTGACCAGTTTGTTGCAGACGACACGGGAATACATTGTGGGAAAAGGAGAAATTGCTCGTTAAGAGCAATTTCTCCTTTTCCCAAAATGTTTTCTGCCCTATCAGAAGATTGTTTTTCAATTTCATCACATTTTGAAATGTCGTCTGCAAACTCTTTCAGTTTGGGACAGTCGAGAATTTGGCGTTTGGTAAAGGGTTAACGTCACACAAGACTCAATGCCCAAATACCACACCTGGTTTGGTTTGAACCGTGCCCCGTTTTACGTAAGCGTCAACGCTCAGCGAAGGAAGGTTTCCCAAAGGCTCGGCCACAATTATGAAGTACGTACAATTGTCAACGCACTCAACTTCCTCTTTCTTCAATACCGTTACCTTGTCCGACCGTGACGGAGCTCATGCCTATTTATAGTAACACGTCCTCACTGACGTTATTTACGTTGGGTTAAATTTAGACCAATCATAGTGCGTCATACGTTAACGTTGGGAACGGCCCAGGGCGTCTGTAGTAAAAATTTAATGAATGAACGAAAGACGGATCGTGCCTGTTTATGGTATACTGTACATGGAAGTTAGCGATGGAATTTGGGAATTCTCTTTCATGCATGCAAAATCTATATAGCTGTATGTGTGAAACGCTTCTTTCCTTTGTTGTCTTTTTCCTCTTCTCCCCTTTCCCTTGTTCTTTGTCTAGTTCTTGTTCATCTTGATCTTGTTATTCATGTTTTTTTATTTCTTGATATTTTCTTTTCTCGAAACGAGCAATTTTTCCTTTGCCCACAATCTTTTCTGCCCTACCAGAAAATAATTTTCTAATTTCAAAACCATTTGAAGTGTCGTCTGCAAACTCTTTCAATTTGGGACAGTCGAAAATTTTGCGATTGATAAAGGGTTAAACTATCTACAGTACACTACCCTTGAACAGCTCATCACAAAGCGCTGTCCTGTGTACAGTTCTTTTCATTACTATTCTAAATAGGGAATTCATAAAAAGTCAAAAGTGAAGGCAGCAATTGACAACAAGAAACGTTGCATAATACTAAATACGCATTTATCTAAAATTGGATAAAGAAATATTTTTGATAAAAGGATTAATTGCTTGATTAAATCTTCTTTAACAGACGCACAAACGTGAGGTAATATTCGCAAGGACTTACGTACCAGGATGCAAAACGATGCCACGAATCCAATGCTATGCTCTAATCAGAAATCGAAGCACAACAAATGTGGCTGGAGGTATGACTGATTGATTTCCTCAATGGGTTTCCTTATATGGAACTTGATTCCCACACGGGCATTTGTGACTCGTCCAAATTCAAACAGCGGATCAAAAACAGCAAGAAAACACATTTTGTTTTTTGAGTAGAAGTGTAGAAGGAAAAACATTCCGGTTAAACCATACAAGGTTCAAAAGGAGAATTTTCCTTTTTCGGTTTTCTTTCAACTGGTTTCTAAAGCAATCCGGAGCAGACCGACAAAGTTGGTTATTATGGACAAATACAATGTAGGTTTTTTTGATAGCAACAGTAGTTGACACCTATTACGCTTGACTTGTACCATTATCTGTGATATTTTTGGGAAATATACGTAACAGAAGAGAAAATGCCCATCAATGAGTGAGTTTTCCTTTTTTCCTTCTAACAGAAGAAAACGAAAACGTTATTGACGTAAGTGAATGCAGCTTCTAGTCATATACATATACATACATGTACATATAAATAAATGTAAACAATAATACCTGACAACAATTTAATTTCCTTGAAGAAAGAGGCATTGTTTATAGTTGTAATGGTTACAAATTATTTTCAGTAGATCGTTTTTATTAAGTTATTTCTACTTTCAAAAACATATTTGATATATTTCGCAAATTCTAAACGTACTTTTGCACTTCATGTTATGAACATTTGCATCAATTTTCTCAAACATTGGTGTAAAAGTGTATATTATTTTTAGAAACGTTTTGTTGAAATGATCATGCCTTTTTGCAAATAAATAGAACATGGAATTCATCCTCACTATCGTCTAAATTGCATATTGTGCACACTCTGTAAGTACTGAGTTATAAAGTTTCTTAAGTTTGTGAACATATGCAGAGTTTTGAACATACGCAGCAGCAGTGTAAGGTATCACGGAGTTATGGATTTTATAGGAAAACATCGTCAGACAATATGCGTAAAGCATATGTTGCGAACCTTATGTGCACTCTGTTATCCCTTTCCCAAACAACAGATTTTTGACTGTCCCAAATTGAAAGAGTTTGCAGACGACATTTCAACATGTGATGAAATTGAAAAATATTCTTCAGATAGGGCAGAAAACCCTAAAAACCTCTCAGCGAGTAACCTCTCCTTTTCCCACAATGTTTTCCAGAGTCGTCTGCAACGAAGTGTTTAAATGTCGTCAAAGTTTGGTTAAGGGTTAAATCAGGTAGATAAAACTATAACGAATGCATTACAGGGGCTTGAGTCCATGCATAACTCCCAATTTTGGGAGTTATGCATGGATTCAAGCCACTGTGGACTGGATAGATCACGAATACCATTTTCTTTGTAATGTTGAGTAGAAACTGAAAAGATACTATTTTCTTTGTAATGTTGAGTAGAAACTGAAAAGGCTAAAGAAGACGGAAATGTCCAGCACAAGTTCCTTCTTTATTCACACTGAATTCTTTCAAGTTCTTAATTTATAGCGGCGTTAAAGCAAGAATAAATAAGGTATGACATCCAGGCCCAATCTGGACTGATCGGGTTAATCCAATGAAAACGTGTGTCTCTCGGTTCACGGAAATGCCCGAGTAGGCACGATGGATCCAGGCCATCCTTGTTTATTTCCGTGCACAATACTGATTCGATATTAAATTCTCACGCCCTTCGGAAACCCTTTTGTTAGCAGTCGGCATGGGTTACGGAAGTGTTCTACAAGGTGCCTTGTGGCACATAGAAGGCCTTTTAACCAATGAAAAAATGATATACTAATGCGTGATAGCATAGTCCCTTACTATGATTTCTTGATTCTACAAAAATAGCATCTGATTGGCGATTAGATGCGGAAAAGCTTTGACATGCATTTCCAACGAATTGTAAAGGATGAAAACAATGCGATCACTATTTAGGCCAAGCCATTTGTCATGTGTGCCGTGCGATTTTATTTCCGGATTCTTTCGTCATATTGATAGTTTGACAGTATAGTCAGCACTTTGACGATTATTTTCATTGTATTATTTTCAAGAAGTGTTTCCCCAAGTTCTCTCGGTTATTAACAGGTCACATGTGTATACCCATATGTTGTTTGACGGGAAACAGATTATTTCAATATCCATGTGAAAACACATTGGAGACATCAAAACATGTAGAGACCAGGGTAGCGTTTTACGTAACATTTTATACTGATAATTTGCATATATTCAAAACAGCATTCCTTCTAATTTCGACTGTTTTTATGAACTATATATGCGATGGATCGCAAAAGCGATGTCACACTTGTGGATTAAAATACATGTTAATTCTCTGTAAACATACTCTAAAGAATTAAAAACGGTCACAATTTGCTTCCAATACCTATTCTTCAGTGCGCATCATATAAGAGTACATCTCTTGTACAGTTTTATATAAATTAAACTTTCAAATTTCCTCACACCTGTCAACATCCGTGTGCCACACTTTACCAAACGCCAAATGTTCGACTGTCCCAAATTGAAAGAGCGTGCAGACTACATTTCAATGTGTGGTAAAATTGAAAAATATCTTCTGATAGGGCAAAAAACATTGTGAGAAAAGGAGACCTTGCTCGTTTAGAGCAGTTTCTTCTCCTTTTCCCGACATGTTTTAAGAGTGGTCTGCAACAAACTGGTTAAATGCCGTTATTGTTTGGTAATTGGTTAAATGGTGGATTCTGATCTGAAACTAGTGAAGTTTTTGTGAAGAAAATTTGCACATAACGTCAGACGTCTGACCAACAAAATGTTCGACTCCTGCATTTCACAAATTGCACAATATCGCGAAACACAGTTTATGACCCCTGCTTACCACAAAAAATGCACTGTCGCCAAAGAAAAAACCCTATCGTATCTTAGGCGCGGCCTAATTAGGTAAAAACCGATTTTTGTCGGATTGCGATTTACGAATACGTTACGAATACGAATGTTAAAGATAACTGAATATTGTGGTTTCCGGATGTGATCGTGAAACATATAAAAGACGACGCGAATAAGATGTGTGACAATCAATCCGTACTTCAACCGATCACGTCGCAAGACATTTTGTTCTTATTTATTTATTTATTAGATTATTTATTTATTTACATTTGTTTGATTTCGACAATGACCATGCTTACACGTGCTTTACAGAGGACTATGTTTATGCTGAATTCCACAGATCTATCCACTATTTGTAAGTATTTGTATTTGTTACTTTTTTATTTCTACCTGTCCGAGAAAAGTTATTGGAGTTATACGGATATAACAATCTAAACAATTTAAGAAACTAATAATGATGATAAATAATTATAATAATAAAAAAATAAAAACACATTTCTCACAATGGGACGGACACTGAAATACCCATTCTATTTATTTTCTCATCTGCTGCAAAAAAGTTTTTGCTATAATGGATTTCTAAACCCATTCTCGAATAGGAAATTTTGTAACGGGTGACTTTGAAGCAACATCATACGACGATGAAATACTGACAGAAATAAATCTCCCCATTATAATTGGTAGAACACTTTGTGACGAAAGAATAAATTGCTCGTTGGAATGTAGCCCTTCGACACAGTTGTTTCTAAAGACTTCCTTAGCAGGTTCGTGAAAATGAGGAATCATATCGCACCATATTCTTAATCAATAATTGTATATTGAGATCTTTTTTACAGGTTGTCAATGCAAAAGAAAAAGTAGTTTCCAAATTCGTTTTTTTTTCAAAGATTTTAGTTTCCAAACTGAATTGAAACGTTTATAATAAGGTATTTCCATACTTCATCTCAGATGATTCTTAGAATTGTTCGTTGTTAGTTAGACTGCAGAAATATGCATGCTTTTTATCGCAGTAATGAATCTAACGGCCATCGCTGCACATTACTTTTATGTGGAGTTTCCGTGATAACTTCTTACTTCAGACAAATCTGTAGACAGATAAGGTTACGTTAAACGATGTAATACATGTACAGTGAAGCCTCGTTTATCCGGACCCCGATTATCCGGATGTCTCGCAATCCGAACGAAAATGTAAGGGAACGGAATTATTTGACCAGTTTGTTGCAGACGACATTTGAAAACATTGTGGGTAAAGGAGAAATTGCTCGTGACGAGCAATTTATCCTTTTCCCAAAATGTTTTCTGCCATATCAGAAGATTATTTTTGAATTTCATCACGTTTTGAAAGGTCGTCTGCAAACTCTTTCAATTTGGGACGGTCGACAATTTGGCGTTTGCTAAAGGGTTATAAGTATATACACGTGCATACAGATTGTTTATGAATTAATGTGTATAAGAACATGCTCTGCTTCATTAGTCCGGATGATTCGGTCACCCGGACATTTTGTTGGGAACGGACGTGTTCGGATTAACGAGACATCACTGTATTGTTCTAAAGACAATATGTTGGTACATATTCAACTCGTCCGGACGAATCGATTCTAGTGAATACACGAAACATACTTTCATTTTTTTTTCTGAGATTTAATTTAAAAATTTGTGATGGTATTACTCTCCTGATACGGATTTATGAAGTAATACCTAGTTCTTGGTTGATTAAAGTAAAATCTGAGAGAAATTAAAACGATGTGATAGTATTGGAAAAAAAAGCATTGGAAAAGACAAACACACACAAGTTTGCCAAAGACGTGAAACCATTATTCGATCTAACGTGTTTAGTCCGTGTATTACAACACATCTTTGATCTACCCAAATTAGAAGGGCTTGCAGACGTAAATTAGAATATGATCGGTCTGTTTCTATCTTCCTGGTAGTGTCATAACGT
This sequence comes from Cerastoderma edule, assembly GCA_947846245.1. Lineage (NCBI taxonomy): Eukaryota > Metazoa > Mollusca > Bivalvia > Cardiida > Cardiidae > Cerastoderma > Cerastoderma edule. Next base: position 17,972,324 of record OX401415.1, on the reverse strand, counting down.
TATTTGAAAGTAGAGCTTTTGGTAAGAATATTCAATTTTAATCAACGGACATGATAAGATAAAGATATTAGTTAGAATCAAAATCAAATAACACGTTTTCTAAGTTCAAATTCCAAATCAATATGAATTGATATGGATTCCAATGTCTTCTTTTTTTCCTGATGTTTAACTGCGGAAACTTACCCATATTTGGCCGACTGCGACGACAATTGTCGAATTGTGGGTACATAATATCTTGGTACTAGCTACATTTGCAAAAAAATTGAAACTCATTCTCAATGTCACCTGAATCCCAAAAATTCACACACCAAGATTCAAAGTGTCCTAAATTAATTTGTTTGATGGGAACATGCCTGTATATGAAGTTTCTTATTTCTTTCTCCTCTCTCCCTCCCGTATCTACAATATTAAATCAACAGACAATATGAAGAAACATATTATTCCTAATGGCAGTCTTGGCTAAGTCTCGGGACTAGCGGTGTAACAGTGTGTGGGGAAGCAATCGGTTGCTTTAACATATTACCAAATGATAACGACATTTAACCACTTTGTTGCAGACGACTCTGGTAAACATTGTGGGTTAAGGAGAAATTGCTCTTAACGAGCAATTTCTCCTGTTCCCACAATGTTTTATGCCCTATCAGAAGAATATTTACCAATATCATCACATTTTGAAATACCGTCTGCTTACTCTTTCAATTTGGGACAGTCGAAGAATTGGCGTTTGGGAAAGGGTTAAGAACTATTTGAGCAGAACTAGCGCAGAAATTGCGGGAACATAGAGGCATGTCTGATTCATTCATTTTAAAACTGCGACCAAACGAAGTCAAACAAATCTGCTAAATTTTCAAACATTTAACTGGCGTCAACCAAGTGTTGCATATACCAAAATAATGTAGACAAAACCTAGGTATATATTTATAACAGCAAAAGTTTGAGACAAAACATTCTAACCACATCATAACTTGACTATATGTTACTCTCCACTTATATCTTGTCCTAGCAAATCTTTTTGAAATCAATTGTGTTGTTTTATAATATGCAAATGACTTATAATTATATTACAAATAAAACTATTGAGTTGTAACTAGATGTGTAATAACGAGAAGGCGATAGTTGTGAAATAGTTTGAAAGCGCTTCACCTCGCCTGCAGAGTGAGACATTATCTGAAAATTTAGACATTCCTATATAAAAATAAATTATTTCTTCCAAATAGTATTTCACAGCATTTTTTCATTCATTGCTAGATCACTCTCAAACGCTGTTTGCAGTTTGATAATTCGTTAACAATAACACTATATGGTATTTAAGGGCTGGTCCAAAACGAAATCAAGAATTGAAGATAGTTTGAAAAGAAACAAAAGCGTCTGTATTGACAATGATGGGTGTGAACCATGGTGACAAAATGAAAACTGAAAACCTCGTGAAAAGTTACTTAACTTTTAATTGGAATGATGCTTGTTTAATCAGTAACCCTTAGAATGCTTGGTACATTTTTTGAGTCTTGCAGCAAAATATTTTCAAAAAGCATTGTAGCAAAAGAAGAAACTGTCACAAGCAATTTCTCTTTTCTCCACAATGCCTTTTTCAATATATTCACATATCACAACAGCAGGACACAAAGATGTTTCACATTCTTACAAAACTCTTCTAAAGTCGTCTGCTTCTAATTAGGAAAATGTCGACTGCAGGTGGTAAAGAGTTAAAACTGGTAGATGGATACGGGAAAATACGTCAAGGTCATATTATGCCAAGTGCGACTAGTCTTGGCCAATGAGAATGGTTTATTAAATACAGTCTTCCTCTGAAGCCATACGTGATATCGGCGTTTGTTTAACAGGACTTTTTTTTCTATTTTGATATGACCCTCAATGTATTTCCTTGTAACAAATACAGTGGACGAGGGAGGGGAGAAACTTCTTAATTTCCGTCGTTTATACTCGTTTGTCCATATTGGTGTTTGCGACAACTCCAAATTGAAAGGCACAGCAGGCGACAATACATACTATGGAAAATAAAACAAATTTCTTATGATTTAATACAGAAACTTTTGTGTCAAAAGCATAATGTACTCATATGGAGTCTGGAAAACATTGGAAAACATTGTGGGAAAAGGAGAAATTGCTCTTAACGAGAAATTTCTTCGTTTCCCACAAGGTTTTCTGCCCTATCAGAAAATCAGTTTTCAATTTCATCACAATTTTAAATGTCGTCTGCAAACTTTTTCAATTTGGGACTGTCGAACAGTTGGCGTTTGGTAAAGGGTTCCGAAATTCGGAAACATGTAGCTATGGACACAAACTTGACCAGTTATTTCCAGCTTAAAGTTTATTCTGAGCCCCAGTTTGATTCGCTTTTATCACAGCAAAGTACGGGTTCGAAGGTTGCCAAATGTCGGGGCAAAATGGCCGCACACTAGAAGTTCATTTTCATATACCGCATCAGTCATTACAATCAGGATTACAATAATACGGCTCATTCGTTTGGTCTAGAGTTAGTGGTCCAAGTCGAAATTTACCTCAAACACGCATGAGTTTGTCAGGTTTATTAGCGTTCATTAGTAAGACGGGATATGAATGACTAACGCTTGTCTGACGCGAGCATGCGAACGACCTGTCAACGTGTGTTTCATGGCTAGCATTCCTAGACGTTAACGTTAATCTGGGCCCTGTGTCACAGAGAACCGTAACGTTACGTCTATGTGTACGTTAACGCATTACCAAACAATAACCATATTTGACCAGTTTGTTGAAGACTACTCTGTAAAACGCTGTGGGAAAAGAAGAAATTGCTCGTAACGAGAAATTTCTCCTTTTCTCACAATGTTTTCAGCCAAATTACAGGATGGTTTTTAAATTTCATTATGCTTTGAAATGTCGTCTGCGAACTCATTCAATGTGGGAAGTCGAAAATTTGTCATTTGGTAAAGGGTTAAATATTGCCGTTGATTCAACTATAAACGTTCTCTGACAAAATGGATCGTAGCGAATGCATTCGTTTAGTTGAACTTTATACTCATTTTACATCGGTTGTGAAGCTAGTCCTGAAAACATATTTTGTTCAATCTATATTCATCTTACATATACTAACCCGTTTCTAGGTTATACGTCACTTCACTGCATCTGCTGCTAAAAACGAACGCATTTTTGCATGCTGCTTTCACGTCTGTAATACTCCTAATGTGGAAACAACTGTCCATATTTGGTAATGCGTTTAGATTGCAAGAAATGTTTACATTGTAAGGACTAATTTCATGGACCTTACCTGTTTGCATAAGCATGAAGTCGGTTCCAGCATTATAAGGGTTAACACTACCCGAACGTTAGGTTTACCAGGGAAAACCTTTCAATGACGCCGAGTTTCTTAATAATATAGTAACGTAATTTCAGGGGGTTTGTATTTCCAAGACATTGTATGTCTTGTTTCAAGTTGTCTGGCAAAACAAAACGAAAATATGTTGAAAGATTTAACGTATTCTACATTAGTTTGTTTGATGTGAAAATGTCTGTGTGAAGTAGAAAAAAAGGTATAATTTAAAAAGAGAAAAACAATAATTGATACACAAAGGCCAAGTAAAAATAAATTATATATAATTCCAATTCATCTGAACATTTCTCTGAACGTTGATGCAGAGGAATCATGATTCAGTCACCAAAACGCAATGTGTTGTCCGTTTCTTCCATTGAGGATTTACCGACAAGGAAATGATATTACGCCAACAGAAACGGCCATATAGAATCGCAACAGTTTGGCCATTACTTATTTACTTGAATAAACCACTTCGATACAGTTTATCACTAAGAATGCTGAGTATTTTTTTAAACGTAAATGTTGGTGTCATCTTCTTTCCAAAACCTATATATATATATATATATATCTGCGTAATTTTATTGAGGAAAGATACTCAGATTAGCAAACAGGTCAGATCACAGGCCAGTCGTACATTTTTGCATAAGCATGAAGTCGGTTCCAGCACTATGAGGGTTATACAGTTAGTAATTCAAGTGAAAACGTGTTAAGAATCACTCAAACAATAAGGGGATAAGGGTCAAATGGACAAATGGACAGTTTTCCTTTTCTCATAACAATATCGGTTGTACCAAAGAGAGCTATCTAATTGATACATTGTTCATCAACAACAGGGTTCTCCATTCGCCATAATAGTTGTATAATTTTATTATTAGTCCACATCGGGTGTGTTAAAGGTGTATTGCTCGAGAACAAGACATAATCCCGTTTGTTCGCACACGGGAGAGAATATTCTCTGTCACCAATTTTCTTTACAAGTGCTTGTTTCAAGTTCAAGTTATCTTAATTGGTAAATAAAGGCCACTGGCTCACAATAGAACAGATATACATAGTACTTATTTAGTTAAAGTGGCCAAGACAGTTAATACATCAAAGCAACTTTATCATAATTCGTCCTATGTTAGAAGAACAGAATAAACTTGTCAACAGATGTGATGAAATTCGGAAGTAAAACTGATTTCTTTAAACTGCATAACAGCTTTACTGTGACGAGCACTGAAAAATAGTCATTTGAAACAAAACTATATCGTTTTCTATTCTTTAAAATGTATACGCATTGAAAAAACATGTATCTTAATCCAAAATCTCGACATCGGTTTAATTGATGTTTCCTGAATTAATTATGCTTTCAATTACTACTTCCAATTGTAAATCAAACAACAATACAAAACTGTATTGTTTCAAAGACATTTCATGTTGACTTTCAAAATTTCTCTTCTGTGAACAAAAAATTCATTTTCTTTTAAATGAGAATATTTCGAATTGCCACACCAGTCAATGTGTGCTCGCCGACACCTCTACTTCCAAACGCGCCCCTGTTGCGCACCATCCGGTTCGCTTTGTTCCGCCTTGGGCTGAACGTTTCCTGATGCGTGCCCTACAAACGCTGTGACAAGCGTTTGACAATCCGGACACCTGGCCGACTAGGGATGATCAAGGAAATAATCTCAAACCGTACCACGTCATAATGGGAGAATAGAGAACTCTCCAAGTGAAGTAACACTACCTGATCAGCCAATACCTGTGAACCGTATCATCGGAATTCATGTGATAGTGATTCGGGGATACCATCAAACGTTCCCAGAAAATTCCCAAGAATCGGGAAATATCGGTTCGGATCCGACTGTCTTTCATTATATTAGATCGTTCCAGGATGTAATATCAGTTTTTTCTGGAGAAAGATTCATTTGTCAAAGCGAAACCCTAGAAGCTCTATAATCTGACAAACCGATCAGAAATCCATTTAAACTTCCTTATTCAAATGTATATTTGGCCAGCCAATAGCGATCAGGGATTTAATGTTATGAGAGACCAATAATCGTGCATAATGTTGTAGTGGTAAAGACTGGTTATTTGTATACAGAGCGACAGACCGAGCTTCATTACAATAGTTTTGATTGTCTTGTAAATTTGACACATTCAAGGCTGAGAAGAAGATAAATAAAAAGTGAGCGCAATGTTTTCACATTTAGCGACCACTTTTTAGTCTGGACCAAACTATGTATCTTATTCATGTTTACCAATAAAACTTTAGTCTAACAACGGGATACAGAAATCCCGTGGGCAAAAACTGAATTGCTCTAAGCAGACAAACAAACAAGCAAACCATACTCAACATGCATAATTCATATATGTTCTCATCTATTTTCAGTTTCATTAAACTCCCTCTACCTTCTCTGGCTCTGGTTGGCGCCCGCATCAACGGTGCCGGTACCTGTAAGCCGGTTACAAAGTTTATGTTCTGGTTCCCGGCCGGCGGTGACTAATCCCCTCACGCTGACTGGTTCCCATCTCGGACCGGAAGACGATGTTTTAATGTCGGACCGACTCACGACTCATGCGCGGGAGATTATCTTGGATGCGACCCGACTTCGCAACAGATACGTAAGTGTGCGATAATTAATAATAAGGTGTTTGTTCCCAGCTAAAGACCATACACACGTTGGCCGGACAAATAACTTGTCTTTCTTTTATGCGGACGTATTCTTAAGTAAATGCCAAAACGTAGCGGCAACAGGAGAAGTAGTTTTGTATCATAAGCAGATTTACCCTATGTCAGAATAATTCAAAACTTTATTAGTTTCGGCATTTAATTTTTGTAATATGTCACCCGTTAACAAATATTCGACAGAGTGAAAGGGAATTCATAACCATATTAATCCTTATAGTGCTAGTTCGAACTTCTTCATTATGCAAACAGGTTAGATCCACTGCCAGCCGCCAAGTAAATTGGCGGCTGGCCTGTGATCCAACCTGTTGACTTATCTGGGCATCTTTCCTCATCAAAATTAAGCAGGTATCTAAGGTTTAGTATGCAGACGACGACACAAAAAGCTATATTTAGAAAATTACCCAGCATTCGAAGGGTTAACATACACCTTTTATAGATCTTACGTCGCATGTCTTTAGAAAACAGAATATACCTAAACGCCGAAGAAAAATAAAAGACATCGTTACAAACAATATCTCTTTTGCCTCTTATATGTTTACCTTTTAAAAGTAAAACAATATAGGCCACCCTAGCCTAATACTTTCAAATTACATACGATGTTTCGGGGTTAAAGGCGAAATGATTCACGATCGGTGTACCATACCGCAGGGTTAACACATCATTTCCTTGTTTAGTACAATACAATACTCTGTCATTGTATACTAATTTCGTGTTTACTGTTCAATCAATACTGGTTAGTTTTCATTGGTTATAGGCATTTCCCATGCCCGAACGAAACGAGAATGTCGTACAATTAGCCGGAACTACCTAGATAAACAAATAGTCACAAAAGCTACTGGCTTATCTAAATGGGCCGGAAAACCGTTTAGTAAAATTCTGTGAGAGTGATAGAAAGGTTTATTAGGGCTTTGACTTTATATGGATAAAACATTTGATGATAATGTTGTTGTTGTTGGTTTCAATTTGTTGTTGTTGTTGTTGATGATGATGATGGCGATGCTGCTGCTGCTGCTGCTGCTGCTGCTGCTGCTGCTGATGATGATGATGATGATGATGATGATGATGATGATGATGATGATGATGATGATGATGATGATGATGTTGTTTTTTCAGGCGTTTGAGAGAATACAGAGTCCAGAGTTAATCGAATCTTTAAACAACAGGACTGTCCAGGGCTTCCCAAGCCTACACGTTTTGAGCCAGCAAACACCTGTAAGTTAACAATTCAAACATAGGATAATGGAAGGATTTTATATCGATATAGGCAAAGAAACGAAACTCTTAGACATATTAGCTTATACTTATTTATTTTACATTGATTGTGAAGGAAGCTTGAAGCTTATTATATTTACTCTCGATGACTACTTCCTGGATGCTAAACCAGTACTCGCGCTGATTTTGCCTCGACTAACGGGGATCCAAACCCCGGACCCACGGTACAAGAGGCCGGCGCTCTACCACAGCACCACTGACATAGATTCAAGCGATACAATTTGTAAACTGGTTGAATTCATCCACCAGAAAAGTATCGAAGTTTCTCAAGTAGGCTTTTTGAGAAAACCAAAAGAAAAAATGAAAGACATATTTTGAGGAAGAAAGAGTTCCTCATTTTGTTTCGCCTTATCACAACTTATATTTTCACTATTACGTTTGAGTTTCCGACCAAATAAAATGATTAAAAAAAGTTCAATACTTCCATTTTCTTTGAACTAACACATGAAAAAGTAAACCAAAATGTGTAACCCTACACTTATGTTCGGGGTGTATTTCTCCGGACACGGAATTGATCGAGTAGTTAGTATAGGTCCCACAGAAAATTCTCGTATTAATCCTTAAAATACGGGGTAATATGATAAAAATAAACTTTTATAAATGATGAGGAAAGATACCCAGAGTGGGAAACAGATTAGATCACATGCCAGCCGCCAATTTATTAGGCGGCTGGCCTGGATCTAACCTGTTTGCACGAGCAAGAATTTGGTTCCAGCACTATAAGGGTTAAAAATCGAACAGGTGTATTTATAGAAGCAATGACTACCGATTGATTAATAGATGATTTGCTGCTCAAGACAAACTTTTGACAGAATTAATCAATCGATCAATTAATCAATTGACTCGTTTATTTCCAGTTCCTCACGCACCTGTTAGAGGACTATAGCCGAGTGTCAGCCGCCGTGGTATTCATCGAGCGGGTTCGACAAGACGAGCTCGCCTCACAGTTCTCGCCCAGTTACCACGACGAGATGGAGGTGCTCGAACTTAAGATGTACACATTCTTCTGCCATCTGTTCTTCGCCATCGAGGAGAGGAGCTCTAGGACTCCTTTACCGGCGCTTCGCCCAACGCTTGAGGACACCACCGGAAGTAACGCGGAGCGATACAAACGAGATTTCATGATAATCAAAGACGTGATCCAGCTGTTTAGGGCAATAAGCGTTGATTACGGCCTGCATCGCCAGGCTGGTTCCATTGAAGTGATCCTTGAAGGTGGGGCCGTGGAAGCGAAACGGGAACCAGGGGCGAATAAATCCACCTGACGTGTTCGAAAAAAAACAAACCAAAGCCAAAAAACGAATCGTAACGCTGTGATGCATGCTACTTTGCAGATGCCTGCAATACTCTTACAGCTATAGAGACAAGTGGGGGATTTGAAAGATGCATAATATGCATTTTATATGGCCGACCGTAATGTCCATGCGGTTTGTCCATGACATGTTATTAGCGAGCTTTCCGATTCGGAAAGACGGTGACCGTCTATGTGCCGCTCCCATGAGCTAGCTTATGTTCCTCCGTAAGACATTCATTCGTTCTCATTTCCGAAACACCCTCCGGTTGTTTGTTCGGCTTTTAACCCTTTACCAAACGCCAAACAAAATTTCGAATGTCCCAAATTGAAAAAGTTCGCAGACGACATTTCAAATTGTGATGAAATTTGAAAATAATCTGCTGATATGGCAGGAAACGTGGAGGGAAAAGGATAAATTGCTCGTTAAGAGCAATTTTTCCTCTTCCCACAATGTTATCCATAGTCGTCTGCAACAAAGTGGTTGAATGTTGTTATTGTTTGGTAATGGGTTAAATCAGTAAAACACACATTTACTGGATTATAACCATCGTCATTTAGCAATATCGGGGAAACGTTAGCTGCTTTAGTTACAAATTATGCGCCTTTCAGGTTCTGAATATTTGTAATAGTCAGTCTGTAACATAATGTACGTTTACATTACGATCTCAATGTTGTTAAAGCAAGTCGGTATTTTATTGTATAGTCTTCGATGTATCCAGTCGATCATGATATATGCACAGTCCAAGGAAAGTGCCATTCGTTCCGAATAAAGCAAAAGTTGCAGTTCGTCAGTCACTTGAATATCATAGATATACAAGCTGAACTGACAAACCTCGAATAGACTGATTAATTATTAAGTAAGTAGCCAAGTATAATGGCGAATACTAACGTAAACAACGGAAAATGGATCGAATATTTAGTTTGAACATATTTTATTGTAAAAATTGTTTACAACTGGATTGGGACGGAAGCTATAATCTTATTGAGTCCCTCTCCCGAATAGCATAACAACATAACACGCAATGCAATACAAAAAGGCATGTCACAAATTATTGCGAATTTACCGACAAAGAGAGGGGATGGGTTAGATCGAGATAATGAGAGAATAGGGGAAAGAGACAGAGTTGATAGAGCTGTTAATGAATGGACCAGAAACGATTAACCATCAGTCAAACCGTTTACTTTCTTTTATAGCCTTTAAAACTTAAATTCAGATTTCAATTCTAGTATCTTTATATGTGTGTATATTCATTTTCATTTGTTGTGATTAAGTTTGAATTATTTTTTATTCATTGTTCGAAATCCGTTTTGTTAATTTATCTATTTATAACATTTTATTTATTTCATTTCACTTTTATACGAATTAGTTAGTAAAGTCTAGTTGTGTGATTAGCTCTAACGACAGAGTCATCTTCTTCATTCATAAACTGTGCCCTTTGAATCTATTATGTACACCTCATTCGTCATTCTATGTCTTTGAGAATGTATGGTTCTAGATTGGAAGCAACAAAGGACGACCAAAATGTAGGACGATACTATATTTCTTTCTTGATTTTTGAAAGAACAGTGAAAGAATGATGATTTTCCCAGTAGTAATATGTCCTTTTGTCACGGTGTTTTCAAAAGCTGATTCGAAGTGTAGTATTAGGGGGAAAAGGTTGATTAACTTCGGGCAATGAATCCGAGTGTATATTTAGCAAACCTTATAAGAAAGTAAAATTAGTGTTTTAAGAAATTGTGGAATGTAAGGTTCGTTTTTCTCAAATAAGACACCATATTCAGGAAGAAAAAGTTCGTAGCATACAGGTAGATCAATAGTACTGACGTATGATGTATGACATATCAATGAACACTTTAATTAAGCCTTTAACAAAAGGGAATGACTTAAGGTAGAATACCTATAATCCACCATTTTGAAGCTCTTTCTTTCGTCGGATTACTTCGGTCATTTTCGATATACATCGGAATGTGTCAGAACTTTTCGCTTTACACCGCATAGTTCCGGCCCCCGACCAATGTATACCGAGTACGCCCTACGCATTCCGACGGAAGAATGAGATTTAAAATGTCGGAATATGGGTATTCTACCTTAAACAGTTTTATATCGATCTCTCAAATTGCTATAATTCTTTTAATACTTTTATTATTTTATTAGTACATTAAGTATACACGTTATCGAAAAAGAAAGGTCTGGATTAAACATCACACACTAGCTATCTTTTCTGCATCACTAATCAATTTCCAATGGCACATTTTGGCCTTGAGTTTATCATCGCATTATTTTGCATTTATGTTAAACATGCATTCATCTTTAAATCATTATTTATACATGTATTTATTTCAGTTTTGTTTGTTAAATGATATTTCCTTTTGTTTTAAGATGTGCCTTGCTTACATGGTTATAGAGATATTCAATATCAAGACAATGCAAAACAATTGAGGGACATTTTCGAGAAGTTCCGTTCGAGATAAATCCAAACTATTCGAATATGTTGATACAAAGTGGATATGGTGAAGGCCAAACTCCTTAAACCATTTATGTTATCTTTTTGAACTCCGTCATTGATCTGCCTTTGCAGGGGTGGCAAATTGTATTGTCCGTATTGCCCAGCTTGTCCAAAAGCCTTAATGGGCAAGAGGACTTTTACTTTAGTTCACTTTATAACGATTTACGGACAAGTGCAAAAGCAATTCGCTTTAACGAACAAGTAAATCAAAATCGGATTACGCCACCTCTGCTCTGCGAACTACCCAGTCTGTTCCGAGAGGCCACGTAACCCTTTACTAAACGCCATATTTTCGACTGTCCCAAATTGAAAGAGTTTGCAGACGACATTTCAAAATATGATAAAATTGGAAACCAATCTTCTGATAGGACAGAAAACATTGTGGGAAAAGGAGAAATCGCTCGTTAAGAGCAATTTCTCCTTTTCCCAAAATGTTTTTCATAGTCGTCTGTAACCAACTGGTCAAATATCGTTACTGTTTGGTAATGGGTCAACTGGTTAACAGGTGTCGCTGGGTTCTTTTTCGCTTATTGTTAGCCACTAATTGTAAGCACAAGTCTTTGAAATAAAATTGTTTTAGCAATGATTAGCCGTTTTCTTTTGTCTTGTTTCCTTTTAAACTTTATTTTCGTGTTAGATCGGACTTCCAATATCCAGCCAATGATCTTTGTTATCATTTTTCATCGCATGGTGTCCAGGTGCAGGGTGCTAAAGCCACGCCCAGTATTTCAAATGGTGTGTCAAAAAACAAACACGATTTTCCATGATTGAAATCACTAGAAACAATCACGATTTAAAAATAAAGTAAAGGTTCTGAGAGACTGCGATTGCATTGATTGCCAAAACGACAAATCTGCTGTGTTATTATTTTACAAATAGCCTTAAGTTTCGAACGTCATGTGTGAAAACAAAGTTTTAATTGTATGTCTCCTATAGTTTAATACTCATTCAAACTAATCCTGCGAAAAGCTATCGTTTGCATGTACGAAAAATCCTTTGTTCCGTATGATTTCCTTTTGATTTAAAACCAGGGCCTTCTTTCCTCAAATTGGGAAGACGCTTTAGCCTGTTGATTGTTGGAAATTGTATCGATGAATTTTCTAAATTTGGAAACCAAAAAATGTTGTGATTTTGAATTTTGGTAAAAACTGCATGTTTTTAAGACAATTTCAATTGGGAAAGTGCCTTTTATGGGCCCCTGTTATAAAACAAGAAGAAGCCGTGCAAACTGGTGAACTTGTGTTATTTTATGATGCATTTGCTAGTGTTTAAACCCTTTACCAAACGCCAAATGTGCGACTGTCCCATATTGAAAGAGTTTGCAGACGACATTTCAAAATGTGATGACATTGAAAAAAAACTTTTGATCGGACAGAAAACATTTTTGGAGAATTCTGGAATACTTTCCCCACACGATTCCAAGAGTCATCTGCAACAAACTGGTCAAATGTCTTTAGTGTTTGGTAAAGGGTTAAAACGAGCACCTATCAATGTTACGCATGAGAACGATGTCTACAAAGAGCACTTATTAAGTCGAAGTTTAAAACATAAGGGAGACAACCAATGTTGTGCTAATTTTCATGTATGATAGAGTTACATCCCTTCGAGAAATATTCCCAACCGATACTAACTCGGATCATCCAAGCTATAACTGTGTCTTACAGTATAACGAAATATCTACGTATGGATAATTTGGACTAAAATGATACTAATTCCATTGTTTTCCCAAATTCCTATGCAGATTTATCGCTCGTACCTTAGAGATAAATATGGGAGCGTTGCGGGAACTAATTTACTCGGGTAGAGATTGTTGTTTTACATGACTTAACAATCAATGAATGTCGAGACAGGCGTTTTTTTTCGTAAAGTTTTGAAAAGATAATCCCTCCGTTTAGAATTGCACCACGGCTGCATCTAAAAAGGTGATAATGATTTACATTATACCCTCCAGACTCATACACGTTTTCTTCATTTGTTTTTATTACCCATATATTTAGAAAATGGGTATATTCAACGACGTTTTAAGAATCAATAATTCGGCAATCTAACATGGTCGTTTACAACGATCATATCGGGCTAGACTGGCATAATGAAGTTTGGGTACAGTACTGTTCACGAAGCTATGAACAAAACAAACCAGCATTTCAACAGATGACTAGGTGAGACCAGCTCATACTACGACATTTAAGAATGAATTAAGAACTACTGTATTCAGTAAGATGGAATACCTGTTTATTTCACGGTGTAATATAATTACTTGTATTTGCTTAATGCATCAATCTTATTGGACGATTTCTGCGATTATAGTGAAATGATAACATGTCTTTATATGAAAGTGATAAAAGAAAATACATATTTATTAATTTGTTTCTCTACGAGAGCAGACGACAACACCATCAGACAAGAGGTTGAAATAGCATGACATAATGATTTACCCCTCTGTTACATCTATGTTATCTTATACACAAATATATTGAGTATTCTGAAGAAGATGTGTCAACATATGTATTCTGAAGTAAAGGGTTAACCCATTACCAAACAAAAAGGACATTTGACCAGTTTGTTGCAGAAGACTCAGGAAAACATTGTGGGAAAAGGATAAATTGGTCTTGACGAGCAATTTTTCCTTTTTCCACAATGTTTTCTGTCCTATCAGAAGATTAATTTTCAATTGCATCACATTTTAAAATGTCGTCTATAATGAGCTTATTCAGGGTCCCTACTCAGGGTCCCTGCGAAACCCATAAAACGTTTCGGGGCCATAAGCCCTTTGAGCGCATGCGCTGGAATAGGAGACCCCGTTTGTTTCAACGTCCAGTCGTTTTCCGTTCTTTTTCGGTTCAATTCGAACATTATTCGGGGATGATACACTTGGGCATTCGGTAAAGTAGTTGAATGGTATCAAGAAGAAACTGTATTTATGCCACGTGGTCGGAGTGGCGGGAACGTCCTCTGTGTGTGGAATGTGATAAGCCCCCATCGTTACCCAGGCAACGAGATCCTCGTCTACGATAGTGTCATTATCGAGAAGAAACCGTTCGAAGTCCACGACGGGGTCCCATGGATCGTTCTGGGCGAATATCGAGCTAGACTGGTCCTCCGTGTCGTCGTATTTAGTGATAGCGATCGGATACTTGGCCCATTTAGCCGCGTTGGTAACGTCTGAATCTTCTAACAAGAATTTGGTTTCTGCGTTATTCAATATTCTATAGGCTCTCAGGGATCCGTACCGGTTCGGAGAGGTCTCGCTGTATATCATGTGGTACTTTGGATCGCTAATGTCCTCTACCAATGCATCCATCTCTCGTTTCATCTTAACATCCTTGATTGTAAACTGGGTTTGATTTAAATGGGGATACCACGGGTGGGGTACATTCTCCGTTTGGATATCCAGAACGGAATACTTGTTTTCGAACCCTCCTATATCGAGATCGACTTTGAAATGAAACAGATGCTGATGGACGTTTGCGATGACGTCATAAAATACCACATTCCCGTAACTACGTTCGAACGGAAGGTTATACGTCGTATGAATGTAACCCGACTTAGACACGCGCGTTTCTATGGCACCGTTTAGATAAAAGATATAATCGAAGATATAATCGACATTGGCGATGGTTGCAATGTGTCTTACGACAAGATGGTAATCAACAATCCCGCCATAACTTGTGTATCCACCTTTATAGTCGTTCGCGTAATGACGTCGAAGCGGCATTCCACCATGCTCCTCGAACACACAGATCGCGTTCTTGTAATACACGGGCTCCCCGGAGTCTGCAAACTGGTACGTACTCAGACAGACGGCAGTATCGGGACAATCCACACCACGCACCTGCTCGTACGAAGACGCGCCAATTAACCAGGACGAGTGATAGAAATTGCTCTGGGTCTGTGCTGGTCCGAACCCCGTGTGAAACGTCACCGAATCTTGAAGGCTTATTTCGTAGGCAAGGCGTTCGCTTTGGAACCTCACATCGAAGATCTGCACACCTGTGGTCGGTCGCATTCTCACGTCAAAGTCCCAGTCCATGTAGGTAACGTGCTGACCGGATATGGTGTAGCGTCTTCCTTCCGGTTCAACATACCGCGGTCCTTGTAAAGGGTCCGGCATGGCGGACTTTCCCCGCCTGTAGAACGATGAGTAAACCTCCTCCTTCTTACCTATTAGTATGTCAGGATGTATCTTACGAAGATAATTCTTTTCGTAAGCTAGTTTGAGTTCTTTAATCGTATAAGAAAGGTGGCCATTGTAAACAACGCGCTCGATTTTCCAAGCGTTTACGTCTGTTGATGAATGCTCAACTTGTACCTCCAAGCCAAGCGGATGGAGATAGAACCCCTCAACATCCCGATAAGCACTGAACCACGATTTACGATCCCCGCTTGCCTTCCCACGGGGGGCTGTATCGTGAAACACAAGACAGTTTACACTCTGTGTACAGTTATGGTACCAAAGACCAAAGCTCTCCTTAAGGATGCTATAAATCTCCTCTGAGAAGTCTCTAAGTAACGGTTCGATGTACCGGTAATCCACTTGGTCCATTGGGCGGCTGGTATAAGGCACGGGCCATTGTACATAGGACGGATTTCGGGCAAGCCGGAGGGTTTTGGGTTTCGGGAGGGGTGAAACGAGGTACTCTTCCACCCGCGGGTTGTCCATGTCCCCTCGGACAACTACCACCTTCGCGGAGCGCTTTAGACGCACACTGCCCCTGTCGAGATAAGTCAACACTTCCCCTTTGAGAGGAAGGTGAAGGTCGACCATGTAAATATAACTGTTGTTTACCCGCGCATTCTCGATGGGTACCAGTCCGATCTTTGTCTGTGACGTCATAAACTCCCGAACAGCTATCATCTCTGCGGGTGTCAAATCATCGAAGATGTTTGGGCTCTCGTAGTTACGAGGTAATACCATGGGTCCCTGGAAACAGTAACTAACGGCACCCAGGTGAAAGGCGAGAATTATCACAATACACAGAAGAATCACAGATAGCGCCGAACTTGTGATGGCGACGCACCGAAGAACAAACAGCTTCCGGATGCCATGGTCGTCTTCAGGGGCCGTATCAGACGTATCAGAAGCTAGTTCCGGGGGTGTACTCAAACGTTCCTGAAATCAAATGGTTGATTGGATTATCAGAAAGTATCAAACTATTACGTCATTGTTTAAAAAACAATAGATTACGACATAGGGCACAATATAAGCGTTGTAATACTCTGACAACGTATGAGAAAAAAACACAATAGATTTCCGGAACACTGCTTGAGAAAAACCAGCACATGGCCGAAGTTTTACAATCCTCCGTAAAACATTACATTAGTTTGACAAAGAACTATACTACACTGCTTATGTTTCACAAAACAATGCAAAGTCAGCTAAAGCAAAGCAAATGTGGGCGACAGTGGTGCAGTGAAAGAGCGTCGGCATCTTGTACGAAGTTACGGGATTCGAACCCCGTTAGCGATTAGGTGAAACATACCGGGACTTGTTCACAAATTGGCGCAAAAACTGGGCTAGTATACAGAAAGCAGCCATCGAGAGTGAATTGAATAAGCTTCAAGCGTCCGTCACAATTGATGTAAAATGATAATCAACCTAACAAATACAAATGAAAATATGTCGAAAAAGGGCGTGATATAAAGGAGAATAAGGGTCAGCAAGCCCGTTTTAGAATCTCGGTAAAGCCTATACTATCCGTACTGAAGCCATTAGGTTAAACTGTTTTTGATTACTTGAAAAAGTCCAGTGACCGTTAAAAGAAATTAGTTTGGAACATACGTTAAGCTTCAATATCGAAATATTCCCATACGATGCAAGTGATAAAGCAACTAAGACTTCTCCCTGATTTTATGCCACCCAATGGTGTTATGTCTTATGTGTTATGTCAAAAGCGTGCTGACGAAGTCATGCTAGGTGTGTTGACGGTTTGAGGTTTAGTAACCGGACTGGCTCATATTAAGGACCAACGATCTATTATAGTTATGGCTGCCTTTAGTGGAACATGTAGAAATGAAGATACATTCGCGACTGAAATAGTAACTCAAAAATTGCTGATCATAATTTGACCCTAGGTTTTACCACAATGCACACTATGAAGTAACAGTGTACATCTAGAAGAACACGTAATGAAATAACCTCAAATAAGTACATGTAATTAGCCGTTTTACCTCGCTTCCACTGTCGTCCTCCTCGTTCGCGGATTTCTCGTCTATACTCTCCTCCTCTTCCACCTCCTCGATAACCGACCTCGCACCTCCTTTGAAAGTCCCCATTGTCCCCTAGCAATGGTTACTATGGCAATATAGAAATCATCTTTATTCCACCGCTTTCATTTCATTTGTCTATGGTACTGAATCAGTTCGCCCCATCGTCCGTAACTCGGTTCGTTTTTTTTTTAACTTTTAACTTACGTGAGTATATCATACATTACGTCCTGTACACTAGAACCGTCAGACTCGATATAGTATCTGTTGTTTGTTTTGATAGCACGTCCAATTATATCGCTGCTACCACTTGCTGTGTACTAGTTTTTGGCAATCGTACAGTTGGCAAGGATAAATCCGTTGGTTTTTGCGTTTCTCGAATTCCGCGCATAGAGACAAGGCTGTCGGGGGCGGCAATGTCTTGTTTAGACTAATGTACGCCTGAAATAAAAGTCTATAATTAATAAGACTCACGTCTTTGGGAAAACATTTACTCCACAATATTTAAATTCGATACAGCTGCTGGAGACTCCTTCATGTACCACTATGGCAAAGAGGGATATGTATTTCGTTTTACTTTCTATCTAGCTTCGTCTATTTGGTTCAATTTAACGCATCCCCAAATTTCACATGAATAAATGAAGTTAATGGCCAAATCACCGATAAAACCCACGTTTCTGCAGGATGAGACTGCTTGTACAGAGTCTAATGTTGGAAAACAACTTGCTTGCCATTCAAGCCACGCAAAGGACACATATTTTACATAAGTAGGTTAAAGACTTCTAGTCTAACTTGATAATACTGTATAGAATATCCAAGACTCTTGTTAAATCATTGTTAGGAATCCATCTACAAGTCTGAACAATTTTCACATTCGTTTCCACTAATATATAGCAAATTCTTAAAAAGAAAAAAATAATAGCGAAGTCACTGAAGTAACTGATTCAATTCGGACTGCTTGAACAGTTACATGTTTCTAAGGTCGGATGCTTTGACTAACAATCGTAGAAACATGCTTTCGTAAATAACTTAAATATCTGCTTAATTTTCATGTCGAATTCGTAAATAACTTAAATATCTGCTTAATTTTCATGTCGAATGGTACTCAGGGTAGTAAACAGGTTAGATCACATGCCAGCTGCCAATTTATTTGGCGGCTGACCTGGATCAAACCTTTTTGTATAAGCATTGAGTCTGTTTCACCACTATGAGGGTTTCACGCCGGTTTAGTCAAATCGCGGCGGTCAGCCCACTTTACCATGTTCATGGTATCGCCTCACCAGTCGATAAACGTATTTTTTAAAGCCGCTTGCTATAAATAAAAATAATTATCCAAGAAACACGCGTAAATAAGGGAAATGTACCGGAGATATAGACATTATCTGATAGGGTGATCTGACATATCAATGGAACACCGTTTTGAAAACTTGGGATCTCGCCAAATCATAACACTACATATATGTGTAGTCTCTGTTCCACTGAACATAGCTTCATTTGAATGAATTTGTATAATATGTTCTTTGTTGGTGTTTTTGTCTTTTCGATCAGAGATTGTTTCTATAGTTTTCTTGGAGCAAGTTAAAACTAAGCTTTGTTGTATGAATTGGTCAAAATCCGATTTGGCATGGTAGATACAGATACCCTGTGCATGGAAACGGGGTATTCATGGAACCATCAGTGTTGAAAAGCTGTACAAAATCGGTCTGGCATGGGAGGGAACTATCTTCTTATACTGGTATAAACACGTCATATAATTAAGCAACATAAAGTAAAACGGGGTACTAATGAAAACATCAGTATTCAACAGTTGTACAAAATCTGTCTGGCATGGGAGTGAACTATCTTCTTATACTGGTATAAACACGTCATATAATTAAGCAACATAAAGTAAAACGGGGTACTAATGAAAACATCAGTATTCAACAGTTGTACAAAATCTGTCTGGCATGGGAGTGAACTATCTTCTTATACTGGTATAAACAAGTCATATAATTAAGCAACATAAAGTAAAACGGGGTACTAATGAAAACATCAGTATTCAACAGTTGTACAAAATCGGTCTGGCATGGGAGGGAACTATCTTCTTAAACTGGTATAAACAAGTCATATAATTAAGCAACATAAAGTAAAACGGGGTACTAATGAAAACATCAGTATTCAACAGTTGTACAAAATATGTCTGGCATGGGAGTGAACTATCTTCTTATACTGGTATAAACACGTCATATAATTAAGCAACATAAAGTAAAACGGGGTACTAATGAAAACATCAGTATTCAACAGTTGTACAAAATTTGTCTGGCATGGGAGTGAACTATCTTCTTATACGGGTATAAACAAGTCATATAATTAAGCAACAGAAAGTAAAACGGGGTGTTAATGAAAACATCAGTATTCAACAGTTGTACAAAATCTGTCTGGCATGGGAGGGAACTATCTTCTTATACTGGTATAAACAAGTCATATAATTAAGCAACATAAAGTAAAACGGGGTACTAATGAAAACATTAGTATTCAACAGTTGTACAAAATCTGTCTGGCATGGGAGGGAACTATCTTCTTATACTGGTATAAACAAGTCATATAATTAAGCGACATAAAGTAAAACGGGGTACTAATGAAAACATCAGTATTCAACAGTTGTACAAAATCGGTCTGGCATGGGAGGGAACTATCTTCTTATACTGGTATAAACACGTCATATAATTAAGCAACATAAAGTAAAACGGGGTACTAATGAAAACATCAGTATTCAACAGTTGTACAAAATCTGTCTGGCATGGGAGGGAACTATCTTCTTATACTGGTATAAATAAGTCATATAATTAAGCAACATAAAGTAAAACGGGGTGTTAATGAAAACATCAGTATTCAACAGTTGTCCAAAATCTGTCTGGCATGGGAGGGAACTATCTTCTTATACTGGTATAAACACGTCATATAATTAAGCAACAGAAAGTAAAACGGGGTGTTAATGAAAACATCAGTATTCAACAGTTGTACAAAATCTGTCTGGCTTGGGAGTGAACTATCTTCTTATACTGGTATAAACACGTCATATAATTAAGCAACATAAAGTAAAACGGGGTACTAATGAAAACATCAGTATTCAACAGTTGTACAAAATTTGTCTGGCATGGGAGTGAACTATCTTCTTATACGGGTATAAACAAGTCATATAATTAAGCAACAGAAAGTTAAACGGGGTGTTAATGAAAACATCAGTATTCAACAGTTGAACAAAATCTGTCTGGCATGGGAGGGAACTATCTTCTTATACTGGTATAAACAAGTCATATAATTAAGCAACAGAAAGTTAAACGGGGTGTTAATGAAAACATCAGTATTCAACAGTTGAACAAAATCTGTCTGGCATGGGAGGGAACTATCTTCTTATACTGGTATAAACAAGTCATATAATTAAGCAACATAAAGTAAAACGGGGTACTAATGAAAACATCAGTATTTAACAGTTGTACAAAATCTGTCTGGCATGGGAGGGAACTATCTTCTTATACTGGTATAAACAAGTCATATAATTAAGCAACATAAAGTAAAACGGGGTACTAATGAAAACATTAGTATTCAACAGTTGTACAAAATCTGTCTGGCATGGGAGGGAACTATCTTCTTATACTGGTATAAACAAGTCATATAATTAAGCGACATAAAGTAAAACGGGGTACTAATGAAAACATCAGTATTCAACAGTTGTACAAAATCGGTCTGGCATGGGAGGGAACTATCTTCTTATACTGGTATAAACAAGTCATATAATTAAGCGACATAAAGTAAAACGGGGTACTAATGAAAACATCAGTATTCAACAGTTGTACAAAATCGGTCTGGCATGGGAGGGAACTATCTTCTTATACTGGTATAAACAAGTCATATAATTAAGCAACATAAAGTAAAACGGGGTACTAATGAAAACATTAGTATTCAACAGTTGTACAAAATCTGTCTGGCATGGGAGGGAACTATCTTCTTATACTGGTATAAACAAGTCATATAATTAAGCGACATAAAGTAAAACGGGGTACTAATGAAAACATCAGTATTCAACAGTTGTACAAAATCGGTCTGGCATGGGAGGGAACTATCTTCTTATACTGGTATAAACAAGTCATATAATTAAGCAACATAAAGTAAAACGGGGTACTAATGAAAACATCAGTATTTAACAGTTGTACAAAATCTGTCTGGCATGGGAGTGAACTATCTTCTTATACTGGTAGAAACAAGTCATATAATTAAGCAACATAAAGTAAAACGGGGTACTAATGAAAACATCGGTATTTAACAGTTGTACAAAATCTGTCTGGCATGGGAGTGAACTATCTTCTTATACTGGTATAAACAAGTCATATAATTAAGCAACATAAAGTAAAACGGGGTACTAATGAAAACAGCAGTATTTAACAGTTGTACAAAATCTGTCTGGCATGGGAGTGAACTATCTACTTGTATCGGAGTAAACAATTTATATGGTATATATACATAAAGTACACTGTGAACAATACTGAGGCACTTACTCGTTCGCGTATTTCATCTACTGTTCATGTTTAAGACGAGAAGTTTCAGGTTAATGAAAACTTCGTTGTGAAATTATTTTTATCTTTAGGAAGTTTAGATCCTTTTTAATATACAAGGCGATGAAATGGAAGCTTAGTACATTGCTTTGACGACATTTATACAAGCGAAAGAAGTATTGTAAGATAAATAAATTACTTGACTGTCAAACAAAATAAATTGAACACAATCCGATGAACGTATTAGCTTTGTGGAAGGTAATTGCAATCGATTATTTTATTAAAACATGTACCTGTTTATTTCACAAGGTTAACTTCAAGAATATAAATAGCAATTCTAAAGTCATTTGATATGGTATCATTGGAAACTGTTAGAATCCCAATTGGACGCTTGTTACAGATTGATCAATTTTGACTGCAAGGTCGCAAAGTGAATTCATTGGAATTCATTGGATCGAGCACACGACCGTCGTGTCCAGAGGTCTCCGCTCTACCCCTGGACCACTGCCCTTCACAACATGTAAGCTAATGTAGAATTTCCGTATATTTTGAACATTTGATAGCTTGCGAAGTTTCTAAAGTAATCTTAACCCTTTCCCAAACAATAACGACATTTGACCACTTTGTTGCAGACAACTTTAGAAAACATTGTGGGAAAAGGATAAATTACTCGTAACGAGCAATTTTTCTTTTCCCACAATGTTTTCTGCCCTATCAGACGATTATTTTCCAATTTTATCACATTTTGAAATGTCGTCGGCAAACTTTTTCAATTTGGGACAGTCAAAAATGTGTTGTTTGGGAAAGGGTTTAAATGCGTTTTAAAGATAAGTGAGCGATATGTGTCCAGAATATTGCGAAACCATTTAAAAGCTAAAAAGATATAGACGTTTATTTAGTCAAGTTTTAAAATTACCTTTTCATCGTCCAATTTTCATCCGTTCATTATGCCTTAAAGAATAACTTTGTCCTGTCATTCTTACACATAAGCCGTGGTTTCTAAAACACCAAAGTGTGCAAATGTACTTAAAACAACCGCTTTCTCCACAAAACAACCCAATAATATACCCGTTTCCGAAGTCTTTTGCAATCACTGTGTAAGGAAGTTAAAAGAAGAAAGAGCAGTCTTTACCTTTGTTACCATGTTTCAACATAATTCCATCAAGACAATGAATGTGAATCGCGTTATTTTGTCGTCTGCTATTGCTATGAACTTGGACCAACCACAATTTCCCATGCGATGGAAGAGGGATAAAGCGCTTTTTTTCAAATGTGTTATACAAATCCACAAACCGCATAAAATAACCGATCCGTAGCAAATTCCGAGAATGTTTCCTTTGAATGGAAATATGAGTCAAGTTTGACGTGAGAGGTGTATTAATATAGTCTTGCTCAAGGGCTTAATATATTGTATGACCCTACCATAATGCACAAGGCTATTTGGCACAACTCGCTTTTTCCCCTTATCCGGGTCGAAAAAAAAAGAAGCAATAGAAGTTATGATATTTCTCCATTGTGTGTATTATATATGTAATGGTGGACACTATTACGACGTTCAAGCCCATCGAAGGTAGTCTACACATAATCCGCCATTTTGATATTCATTCATACATCGGATTAGTTCGGGCGTTCTCGGTAAACATCGGTTTGGGCCGGAACTACTCGGTTTGAAGCGTATAGTTTCGACCCCGACCGATGCCTACCGAGAAAGACCTACGGAATGCCGATGACTGTACCAAGGTTGACAAACCCTTTTAGGCAGTTACGGTTTGAGTATTTCTCATCATTATTAGTCGGACATCACAACATAAGTGATAAGATGTTGATTCGTCGTCAAGACCAATATCAGTGAAACCAATTAACCCTTATAATTCTGGAACCGACTTCTTCCTTATGCAAACAGGTTAGATCCATGCCAGCCGCAAAGTAAATTGGCGACTGACTTGTGATCTAGCCTATTTCTACTCTGAATATCTTTCGTCATCAAAATTAGGCAGACATGCATGGTTTCGGAAAGTTGTCGACACAAAAATATATTTTAGAAAATTACCCAGCATTCTAAGGGTTAAATTAGTAAGTTAAAATGAGACTTTGATATAAAGGTAGTCATAAGCTGAGAAATTGTTTGTAGCCAGTCTATAGAGCTTTTTGGTTTATTCCGCCTTTTACCGAGAGGGTACACTTGTTCTTCCGTACTGTAGTACTCCGAGATTATGAATCATGGAATAATATTCCAAATGTTAACTCTTAGAGTTCTGGGTCATTTTCTAGAAAAAGATGTGTATATATATCGTCTGCCTTCTAAAGCCTTGAATATCTGCTAAATTTTAGATGAGGAATGATAATCAGAGTAGCAAACAGGTTAGATCACAGGCTAGCCGCCAGTTTACTTGGCGGCTGGTCTGGATCTAACCTGTTTGTAAAGCATGAAGTCGGTGCCAGCACTATAAGAGTCACTCTTCACTCAAACCGAATCGCTTCAGAAATAGTTAGTTCTATGCGTATGCAAGCTTTATGAATTTATTAGCCTATTATTACGTTATCATGTGACTTTAACGGGCCTGCTACGGATAAATTTTTGTAATTTGTTGGCAAGCATGAGTTATTAGAAGGAGATAGGAAAACACTACTTTCCAATGAAAGGTTCTATTTCAACAGATGATTTTATTGCAAGTTAGTAACGGTCCTAACTTTACGAATGCAAATTTTTACTGCAGCCGTAAACGACATTTTCTTGCACGCAACTATGCTTTCCAGAAATCGTTATAGGAAATTTCAGTTTGATGTTTTTGAGTACTCGCCTAAATCTCCCAATTTAAACTGACGCGAAATATTGACGAACGCAATAGGTGAACCATGCTTTTGTATTGATCGGCACAATTATGTTTCTCATGCTATTGAGTAATAGTGGCAATTATCGGGTATGGTTATAATTATATAATCATAATTACATGAGCTTCATATTGTTTATGTATAACATAATTCTACTTCAACAGTAAGCGCTTGGGCCCGCAGCTGTTATACTTCTATATGCTAATACATGTACTGTAAATGTAATTGTAAATGTGTTTGAACTATGGGCCTATGGGCCTAAATTCTTATAGAATTATGTTATGTTATGGTATGAAAATACATATACAACTTATTTTCATACACGAAAAAGACGTAAAAGATGGCCACCATGCATCTATACGAGTTAAAGATATCTCTGGTGCGTTGTGATTGTTACAAGTGTTTTTCTTGTATTTGTATCCATATTGACCTTTCCATAGCATACGTGCGCATTTGATATTGTAATAACGCTGGGCGTTTATTCATTATCTTGAAATAAAACTATTATAATCTATGTAATAGAGAATCATGTTGTCCGAAATAAACACATTAACAGATATCCGAAGTTTGTTGAACACAAATAAATGCTTTCTTTCGCTTAACTTTCTTATCAAAGGTGAACCGCAGTAGTCTTACCCATTACCAAGCAATAACGACAATTGACCAGTTTGTTACCGACGACTCTTGAAAACATTGTGGGGAAAGGTGAAATTGCTCGTAACGAGCAATTTCTCCTTTTCCCACTATGTTTTTGCCTTATCAGGAGATTATTTTTCAATTCCATCATACACTATTTTGAAATGTCGTCTTCAATTCTTTCAATTTAGGACAGTCGAAAAGTTGGCGTTTGGTAAAGGGCTGACCAAACACACTGAGGTCAAGTTAGGCTGGTATATAACACTCTCCTTAACGTAATATTTCAGAAAATATTTAATTAATTCACTTTTGAGACGATTCTTTGGGATCTTTTCCATGAAACATTGCTACTTGTTACCTACAGTTTAAGGGTAAAAAGCAATATGACGATTATGTCAAGGAAAAAAGCCGTTTCATCTAGAGCCTTGAATTTAAATCGGTTAGTAATAATCAGAGATATCGTGGTTATGAGAATACAGCATCTGTCGCACAATACCAGACTATGCATGGATCACATACTGTCTCGAGATTCAACCCTTTACCAAACGCCAAATTTTCGACTGTCCCAAATTGAAAGAGTTTACAGACGACATTTCAAAATGTGAAGAAATTGAAAAATAATCATCTGATATGGCAAAAAAAAAAATGGTGGGAAAAGAAGAAATTGATCGTCACGAGCAATTTCTTCCTTTCCCACAATGATTTCCAGAGGCGTCTGAAATATACATTGGATATCAAAATTCCATTTCTTTAAAACTGTATAGCAAATGTAACGTTGTATGAGACGCATTCAGGAAGCAGACTCGAGGCTGATTGATCTAACTTGTATGCAGTTGTTTCGCAATCGAAGTGAAATAAATAGGTTTAAACTACACTATTTCAATAATTGTCTGCATCTCAGAAGGAAATATAGAACACATGTATATACAGTCTTCATCATACAAAACGAAGCATCCACATCCTTTTCGTCATAATGGTGCCAAAACTAAAAATGATTGTAATGATACACGAAATGAAATTCTTAAGAAAGAATGGCACTGTAAATAGAATGTGTCTATTTATAGCAAAGAGGAAACCGTCCTTTATTTGGAAACAATGCAGGAACTATCTTTTGACAATGCCGGTTTCAAT
>OX401415.1:17928435-17940935 GCA_947846245.1 Cerastoderma edule | reverse complement strand
CCCTTGTTTAATGTCGGACCGATAAACGTGACAAAGAAGAAATGGAAGTCTCGTTCTCAAACACGCAAGTTAACAAGAAGACAAAAACAAGCAATTTCTCCCCTTTACAACAATGCTTCTTGATAGTCGCCTACAAGATGTGCAAACATGTGGCGGTATGTTGTGATTTGTTAAAGCGTTGTCGCTAAAACAAGACAACATAGAAAGGCTGTCAATGATCTGGTCTTATACTGCTTTACAAATCTATGATGTCGTTTTATCAGGAAAAGACAATTGTAGCTAAAAACTTAAAATTCCCAATCGGTGAGTTGGTTCTTTTAACCCTTTCCCAAACAATAACGACAATTGACTACTTTGTTGCAGACGTATTTAGAAAACATTGTGGGCAATGTTTTCTGCCATATTAGCAGGTTATTTTTCAACTTCATCACATTTTGAAATGTCTTTTGCAAACTCTTACAATTTAGCGTTTGGTAAGCCACCATAGTGAAAGGAGACATAAACGTGGTAGATAAGACTATGTTTTTGTATCTAAATACGTCGAACACATATTTGTCTACCACAGGCTATTTCTCATTTTGTTATAAAAGTAACGAATAAACGCTTTAGCAGCAGACACAATTTTAAAACTGTCTGATAATAGGCGAGTTCAAATATAATGCTGATGTAAGGTAGAGATGAAGTTATTCATGGGAACTTCGATATTTTTTTAATTTCATTTTATGTTGATTTCGCCATATTTCCAAGCTTATATGAATAGCAACTTGTTGTAAATTCATCAACACTGGTAGAACGAATGATTGGATCATGTTCTTGTTCGAACACAGTGCTGTCGAATCAAGACGCATTAAATTTACCATGATTTTACTCTGAGCATTTTCAATGCACTCGTGACGAGCAATTTCTCCTTTTCCCACAATATATTTTCTGCCATATCAGAAGATTTTTTTTTATTAATCACATTTTGAAATGTCGTCTGCAAGCTCTTTCAATTTGGGACAGTCGAAAATTTGTTGTTTGGGAAAGGGTTAACCGGGTAATGTTGTGTGTCTATGACAAACGGGGAATAACCAATTTGATTACTAAACCATAAATCACCTTTATTGTTTTCATCGCAATTTCGCAATTTCGATTTTTTTTATTGCATAATTCACTTATTCCTTTCTAGTGCGCTTGTCGAAATATTAGACAACGTATTTGGGAATAATTATTTCTGACCTTTACTGCCTATATGTTGGCCCAGTTCTTTGACTCCCCAAGCCTTTACCATAACCATATACCCCTTACTTAATTGATAAGACTGTTTCACAGATTGGGATTTTAACTCTTTAAAATGGATTGTGTTTTAACGTTAAAAATGGCAACATAGATTTCTAAAGCACCATTTATCTAGATAATTAAGAGCTTTCCACCCCCGTTTAAAGCCGTATAGACAAGATATAGATCATTTGTATTCCAGACAATTGCAAACCACCTAAACGGTTCTTACTTTGTAAACTTAGAATAAGAGGTACTATGTTTAGAAATCATCGTCAATTGCGTATTTGAAAACCTTAACGTTTCTAGGTAGGCCCTACGGTACGCCAGCACGGTTCACGAGAAGGAATTCCTGTGGTTATTTATATAAAGCGGCTTTCCCATAGAAGCGCTGGCAGTCCCGAAGGCTCACTGGACATTATGTAACGAAATTGTGGGAGTTCATAAACTCAGAAATAAAGAAATTGAAAATGGTCTTTAGTTTAGTGACAATAATTGTTATTATCAAAAGTTGATTAACAATTATTACTTCCAGACCACATATCTCTGAGTTAGTCCCTTTAAAGGCTACAAAATGACACTGCCGCAGAATGCCTTAGGAATCACGGGGAAAAGCATGATTATTTACATTTATCCGTTTCCTAACATTATCTTTAGGCCTATAAAAAAAACCAATAAATAAAATGGGCCGCGTCACGCGAAAAGGGGCACTCGGACATAAATAAAAACCGCTGACTCAGCTCTTTCTTAGCGCTATTATTCCAGCATCTAGTCACGACAGTTATCATTTGTATTTATTTAAAGGTAGAACTTGATGTCCTCTAAGATGGCAAACAGTGTAACACGAGACCAGCCGCCACGTCAGTGACTTGGCGGCTGGTCTGGGGCTACACTGTTTGCTTTGTCCGAGAGCCCATTTTCCCGTGACGTGGCCCAAATAATGAAATCCTCCGTTTCCCTCGTTTCAGTGGGTTTTTTTTCTGCCCGAGTCACATAGCCAATGTGTTGGGATAGGAAGTTTGACGTTACAGTCATTTTTTAGGATGGGCGGTCGACATTAAGAGAACTGAGACATTATTTAGCCGTTTGTTCAATGCAAATATAATTTTGAAATTCCAAATATGATGTATTGAATGGAACGTTGCCAAACCGACTCCAGCAAGTCCTGTATTTGGAACGCCGGTGTCATTAAGTCCAGTCTTATCGGAAATTCTGCGGATATATATAGGACACCGGAAACATAAAATCTGACCATGTTGATAGTTGGTTTATTGCGCAAGTCATGTTAGCTATGAGGATAGTTCAGGGGGTTTCTTTTCAAATATCACGGGGAATTTTACATTTACCGGATACACTTTTTATTGTAGGCCGTGCTAAATACCTGGTAAGTTACATTGTAGCAGGTGTCTAGCGGAGCAAGGGAAACACGGCCAGGGGTGGCGAAATCAATGGTCCGTATTACTCAGCTTGTCCCAAAGCTTTAAAGGACAAAAGATATGTTTTTCGAAATTTCCGACTGTCCCAAATTGAAAGAGTTTGCAGACGCCATTTCAAAATGTGATGAAATTGAAAAAATCTTCTGACAGGGTAGAAAATATTGTGGACAAAGGAGAAAATGCTCGTTATGAGCAATTTCTCCTTTTCCCACAATGTTTTCCAGAGTCGTCTGCAGCAAACTGGTTAACTGTCATCATTGTTTGGTAATGGGTTAAAGAAACATTCGGATAATGGAAAGAAGCACTTACAGTAATGATAAATTTGAAAACTGATGGGAACAATTTAAAGATGCTTGTTCACAGATGTGAAAACATTTTGAAGTTAAAATTTAACTTTGATAAAACTGTACAACATCTGCAATGATGTATGATACGAAATTGAAACTAACCAGTGAAAGCAAACTAGTTTGTTTTTAAGTTTTAAGACACTATATTCAGTGAATTAAAATGTATTTAGATCCAACGGAGTTGAAACAGTCCTGCAATCTTGCGCTTATAGATCTCAATTCCCATATATGTCGACGCTCCATGAATTACTTACGCTTCAGTAAATATTACAACGGTATGTCATACAACAATAATAAAACTGAATACTGTCTTTCGTCGATGACATTTTGTCTTGTCTTTCTAATTTTCTTATCCGTGAAGCATCTGTTAATGACAAAGTCGAATAAGAATGCGACTACCTTGTGTACTTGTATGATATAACAGAATATATTATAGAAAGTAAAACTATTCAGGGTTTTCTCGTGTAATTAGGACATATAAGACTCCTGAAGTTTACTCATATACGGAAGTTCAAATCGCATGGTTTTTTCGAATACTTTTGCTTAAGGTTGAAAGAGTACTGTGTTTCGAAATACCTAACAAATGCATAGAGATCTTAATATCTAGCCAAGGTTGACATCGACAAGTTGACGTCTATAAATAAACTTATTTGGGATTCCTGAATATAGTCTAAATATAAGATTGATGTGACAGCGTTTGGCAATCTGAACACATCGCGGTTATCCAATGAAAACACCCGATCTATACGTCTGGATAATGCGGACTACATCTATGGTGATGAAAAAAACCTACCATATACGAATTGAGCAACGTCTTATCTTGTTACAATGTTTTCAATTAGAGAAGAATAAGTAAATAATGCTATTCTCTTGAAATGATCATTTGCATGATGTTGCTATAGCTCCGACTGGTTACAAAATAAATTGCATCTAACCCATTACCAAACAAAAACGACATGTTACCTCTTTATTACAGTCGACTCTGGAAAACACTATGGGAAAAGGAGAAATTGCTCTTGACGAGCAGTATCTCCTTTTCCCACAATGTTATCAACTCTATCCGAAGATTACTTTTCAATTTCATCACATTTTGAAATGTGTGTTAACTCTCTCAATTCGGGACAGTCTATAATTTGGCGTTTGGTAAAGGGTGAAAGGAATGTGATGACATGCGTTGTATAGAAATATCAGTTTTACAAACTTATATTTGATATACATATTTCCGTTCGTCTGTCCTTTTGAATTGTACAGAAATAACTCTACCAAGGGACCAACTGTAAATTAACAATATCAACAACAATATGGATAAAACAGTAATACAGACAGTTTATTTAAAAAATTCACAGAGTTAAGATTCTAAGGTAGGCTCTGCCAAATCATGCTCGATTTTGACTCTTGGGTCATTTTACAAACTCATAAAGAATATGAAAAACTGTTAATGTCTCACAATTCGCACATCATTTCGTGTATCAATACCTCCTTATGCATTCGAGGAAACAAATCTTAGGAGACTACTTCAAGAATAAACATTGCTTGTCAAGAGAAATTCATTCTTTTTCTCAAAGTGGTTTCCAACTTATATTCCATATTTCATAATGCTACATATGTTCTGTCAGCTACTGACTTCGATTTGGACCAGTCAAAATATATTTTTTTGCCAAATGAGTAAATATCACGCTCAGGGCGATTCCAACCCGAGACCTTCTTAACGTTGAATGAACCTTTTTTTCTCGAGGACAACTGGCCTCTTTATATTTCCCATTGCTTCAAGATTTTAATACAAGATACAAAAAACTATGAGGATACATTAACCATTACAGTGCTGGAACCGACTTCATGCTTATGGAAACAGGTTAGACCAAGGCCAGCCGCCAAGTCAATTGGCGATTGTCCTGTGATCTAACATGTTTGTTACTCTGAGTATCTTTTCTCATCAAAAGAGAGTCCTGAATGTTATCATCACATTTCCACCTTACGCCACATTTTTGCGTCTTTCACTGGCCAATTTCAAAAAGCATTGTGGCAAAAGAAGAAATTGCTTGTTACAAGCAATTTCTCTTTTTGCCACAATGCTTTTTCATTTTTTCAATCTTTTCACATTTCACACACATTTTTTTTTTTACATTTTTACCTAACGTTTTTAAAGTCGTCTGCAGGGGATAAAGAGTTAAAGCGTAGAAAGCATTGCGACAAATGCGTAAATTGCTAATCATATTCAATTAATTCATTCATGGCAGTAGTTTCGATTTTGTTGTTGTCCAAGCAGACCCGAAAAAATATGGAGTTTGGGATAAGGGAAGGAAGAAAGCCATTTCCGATGGTATCGCTCAATTTCTTTATCTTAAAGCGCGAATCTTTTGATACAAGATACTCTTACACTCGTCTAACTGTTAACCCTTTCTCAAACGCCAAATTTTCGACTTTCCCAAATTGAAAGGGTTTGCAGACGGCATTTTAAAAATGTGATGAAATCGTTTAACACTCTTCTGATAGGGCAGAAAAAATTGTGGGGAAAGGAGTAATTGCTCGTTACGAGCAATTTCTCCTTTCCCCACAATGTTTTCTAAAGCCGTCTGCAACAAAGTAGTTTAATGTCGTTATTGTTTGCGAAAGGGTTAAATGCGAACATTCCTCAAAATGTCGGTCATGGCTACCACATGATGTAATGAATAGGGGTTTTAAAAGTGCAATGGACTATTAGGATATTATTACAAGATATAAACCGAGCGGGCGATACGTCTTGTGTGTCGGAATGTACGAATTTTGATTATGCTATTCACAATCGGAACTACTCGGGTATTTCCGTGAGCGGACAAATACACCTCGGATATAAGTGCGGATAAAGCGTCCTTGGCACACAACACATTTCCTCTAAGCATCCACATTCAGTCGTTCAATGTATGTGGAATTGTTGGACATCCTTTCAAATTATTGTTTATCGGTAACTCAAACGAATTGGCGAACTGATAAGTTGTGTTATATATGACCGTTTTCTTCATCAAAACAAATGACTACTTAGATTTCAAATTCAAGAATTATTTCTGGAAACGAAAGTACAATGACGTCAGTCTCACGAGAAACAATATGGCGGCACCCCTATTATCTCAGAGGCGTTTTCATTGGATAAACCCGATGTGTTCAGATTGTGGTATTCACTGAAGGAGGCTCCTCACTAGCTGATGCCATACAGTCAGTCACAATGCATGGAAACGTGTGGTATGAAACTAGACAATAGTGAGAATGGTGATGGTATTGACACTGATAAAACAAAAAAAATAAGCAAAATGACAATTCAAACTTCGATGATTTAAAGATAATTCAAATTATTCCGAAGCGTTTATTATAGAAACCACGCGTTGATTGTAATCTATAAAGTCGAGCACAAGTGACAAATATTCCATGTAGAACGTTGTCTCATCTATGTCTAACGTGTATGTTCTGTAATCCACCATCGGGGGATATTCAAAACCGCAGCGCAGACTTGCCATGTTGTTTACGAAGACGTTTGTGCGGGCCTGTAAAAGATCACCGGAAGTCAGAACGAGTCGAGACTGGAGCTGTTTGAGCTGAAAGTATTTCTCTAGCGCCCTCTCGTGGAAGTCTCGCAAAGAACGAGATAGAACATGATGCAGGTCAACGGTAGAGGAAACCTTGACAAATGAGAATAAACATCTTTACATTATATTGAATTAGGAACAAATTATTACAACTTAGACTAGGCACTCTTGATTCTGCCTCTTGAATACATAGCCAGTACTTGCGTAGTAAAGATGAACAGGAAAAAGATGTTCCATTTTACTACGGCTTGGATCATCTGAATTAGTATACTTGCGACAATTGTGGACTAAAGAAAAGTTATAGTTATCAACTGGAATCCTTTTATGCATTTGTAAGTAATAATAAAGCAGTGCAGTGGTTTTGTCGTTGTAATGGACGTCCATTGTTGGTGAACTGTGTAGAGGTTTTCGAATGTTGAGTACAAAAAATCATAATATATCATTCAATATGTCAGCGGTTATACTTCAAAACAAACACCAGTGGATTTTTCTTAAAACAATACGTGCCTTTCAGCAAATGCTTTTCTAACTAGATATAATAGTGTCGTTTGGTCTTGATGAATCGAACATTTCAACCCTTTACCGACAAGAGTGTATTTCGAATTCTAATAAAAGCAAACGCCTGGAGACAATGCATTTCTTCTTTTCAATTGTAGCACATCCTTTATGATTTATAAACCGTCTAAGTAAGAAGTATTTGTGAAATGTTGGGTAAATTAGTTATAAAGACATGCAAACATACTCACAGTCAAATCAGGTGTTCGTATCTGGGGTCTTGGGTCAAAATTCTCGCCTAACGAAAGTCTCTCTAGCTACAAAGGTAAATGCATTTGTTTATACACCATCATATTTGTTTCATGTTCATTCAAATGGTTTTGTGCGTGATAAGTTAACCATTACGTTTACAAATCCCTGAAATATCTCTTTAACAATCGGCCTCATGCAATCAGAATGATCCTTATTCGTTACGTGCGTGTTAAGTTATATCTACATATCCTAGGATAGCCTAGTTTACCGTATTATGTATGTATAGATCACACATGCTATTTTTCTATTCTGTACAAAATGTAAAAAACTTAAATACGAGATTATAGACTTCACACTGACTTTAATAGGTAACTTTGAGGTCCCGAAAGGCTGCGATTAAAGCATTTGCTTAAAACCAATCCAGCATATCGTCAAAACACTAAATCCTCATTATCGTTTTCTTCACAAAAAAGGCTTTAATTTCGATCCAAATATGTGAAACAAAGACTTAACTGTATGCCTTGTATTGTTAAAAATGTATTCAAATTATTTAAAAAAAAAAAACTGTTTTTGACAAGTCTCATTGTTCCGTATAATTGCTTTTTTACTTAACCCTTTACCAAACGCCAAATTTTCGACTGTCCCAAATTGAAAAAGCTTGCAGACGACATTTTCATAATGGGATGAAATTGAAAAGTAATCATCTGATAGGGCAGAAAACAGTGTGGAAAAAGAGGAAATTGCTCGTGAAGAGCAATTTCTCCTTTTCCCACAAAGTTTTCTTGAGTCATCTGCAACAAAGTGGACAAAAGTCGTTATTATTTGGTAATGGGTTAAACCGATGTACATGCGTTATTGTATTTAGCGTCAACATTGATACACTGTGGGTATATAAACAATACTTGCTCCGAATTCGGTTTTATCGAGTGTGTGGGCCCTGCTTCTCGCAGGAATCGAACCATCGACCCTCGCGTCGTGAAGCCGGCAGCCAATGACAGGAAAAGTGCTCCGACCCCCGCCCACCACAGAGCCCAACTACCCTACCCAATCGCTAATGCAATTTGTTAAAACACGCTTGTGGAAAAATTTAATGTTTTCATAGAATTGAATGCATCGAAAAATAAGTGGTCCGTAGTTCATTTTAATAGTCTTAATGTTGTGCCTTATATATCATTTATTTTGAAAACCGTTGAATATTGTCAACCCGGATTTATAGGTGCTGACTGTTTTGTTTGATCGATGACGAATGATATTTGTGGCTATCTTAGACAACAAGTCACAATGTTTTCGTACCTTTGATTGCTTAAATTGGGTTTAATGTTTAATGTGATTTAATTGCTTAAATGGATTTTACAAAAGGTATACAGTGAAGCCTCGTTTATCCGGACCCCGATTATCCGGATGTCTCGCAATCCGAACGAAAATGTAAGGGAACGGAATTATTTGACCAGTTTGTTGCAGACGACTTTTGAAAACATTGTGGGTAAAGAAGAAATTGCTCGTGTCCCACAATGTTTTCTGCCATATCAGAAGATTATTTTTGAATTTCATCACGTTTTGAAATGTCGTCTGCAAACTCTTTCAATTTGGGACGGTCGACAATTTGGCGTTTGCTAAAGGGTTATAAGTATACACGTGCATACAGATTGTGTATAAGATTTGCTCTGCTTCATTAGTCCGGATGATTCGGTCATCCGGAAATTTTGTTGGGAACGGACGTGTTCGGATTAACGAGGTATCACTGTACACTGTTTTAGTTCTATTGAGATACACAGCTTCCTATTAATAGAGGAAGACCCTTAACTTAACTATTCAAACGGGCCAGTTTAGATGTGTTCAGCCAAAGGTATTCTTTAAGTCGATCGGTAAAAGGATTTGTTGGTGACATTTCGCTTACCAGGATACCCTTGATACGGTTCGCATCGTAGTTAAGTTGCAGCATATTTCGACCAAGGTGCTGTAGATCCGAGATTCGACTCGGCCGTCCAGGGCAGCGCACCGCCTTGCGTCTCTCGGCGGGTTCGAACTGAGAGCTTGTTTGGCCGAGTATGTCTGTTACTAAACTCAAGAAAAATACAAACACTTGACCTGAAATAGATTTGACCTTATCGAAATGTGACCTGGCCAAACTTAGTATAAACAAAGTTGTCATTCATCTTAGTTAAAACTTATTTCGAATGTGAAAACAAGTCCTGCAACTAATCTGTTATACTAATTCGGACTAATCACCCTCGATTTTGCTTCCTGGTTACACAACCAGTACTTGCGCTGAGTGTGGATTAATGTTAGGTTGCAAGGAGAATCTTGCTACTCACGAGATTCGAACCCACGACCCTCGTGTTCTGAGGCCGATGATCTACTCTTGGACCACTGTCCTCCACAGGTTTTTGATACGTTCGACGTGTCATATGTTTGACATGAGCCCAAAACCTGGTTAAACAGAAATTGTTTCCGACCGACACAACTTGTTCGTCTTTAAGAAAATTAACTCAGCCATTGTAGGCAAGCAATCAAGGTTTTCCTCCACTGAATGTCAGCTAACAATTGCCATATCACTGACATATCGTTAACCCTTAGAATAATGGGTAATTTTCTAAGTTAGATTTTTGTGTCGTCTGCTTTTATGAAAAATCCTAAATATCTGCCCAATTCTGATGAGAAACCCTACTCAGCGTAGCAAACAGGATAGATCACAGGCTTGCCTTGATCCAACCTGTTTGTATAAGCATGAAGTCGGGTCAAACACCATCGGGGTTAAAGCGACATAAGGTCCAGTACGATTAAAAAAGAGGTATTTAGGTAGTGGTTGTTCACTCGATATAACATCTTAGAAAATGTCTAGTAAGATAAAGTTTTCCCAGCAGAATATCAAAGCACCAACATGAATACAGAGCCGCGTCGGTACAAAATACACAGAGCTTTGTTCCATATACCCATAATGAATTTCCCTGAATTTATACGAACATTTGGTATTTCAAAAGAGAGGCCAATCGTACCTATAGGAAAATATTATATTTTATCAATAATCTTAAATCGAATTTAAAATCATAATATTATTCTTTGCAATGATTTTAGCTAACGCATTAAATTGAGGATCGCAATCAAAGATGCCATTGTTAATCAAACCTGCTTTGATGTTCATAATGAATTTTGAGCGTCAATCTTCAAGATGTCTTTTTTCAGATCGGTTACTTGCCAACGGTTATTCAATGTTGTCGATTTACTATCGAACAGACCTCTTTATATATGCGTTGATACCAAAAGTATAGAGCTCTCACACTGAATGTAAAAGTATGGCCCAACATCCTCCGTAATTCTGACCGTTTCTGTCTTTGCAGCAAATATTTTCACTTTCCTAAGAAGTACAGACTATGTGACAAATACAGGTAAACCAAAAAAGTTTATGTTTCACACAGCTTCTTGTGTTACAAAGTTTTAGTGAGTGGGCCACGCCATCAAAGCTATCAAATTGCACAGTGGGTGTATTGGTAGAGGACCTAAGGATAAAACTATGCAAACTCGTTGAAAAATGGCAACAACGCACGCTATTTTAAATGTTACTTCCTGTATAACATTGATGATTTAATTTCTGGTCTTCCATGAACTTTTTAGGCTACGAAAAGACTGTTAATGTTGAAGGTCAGAGTACCGTTTTACTAAACGACTTAGGGAAAACATTTGCGTAAGTCTAATCCTATACACATGGATAGTATCTGAAATGAAATCACAATATTGCCATGTGATACGTCATTGGAAGCGTCTCGGAAAGACGATTCCAACGAGGTGTTACTATGCAATTTTGCTCAGCCCAATATTGAAATAAAAGGGAATGTTGTTTCGAACTTACGCAAATTTTTAGCATACAGTGTTTAGTAAAACGGCACTCAGTAGCCTAAGCACCGTGCTTAATAACATAACATAACATATCATAATTTTAATCAGTATTAAACATCAAAAAACATGTTTAAAGCTTACAAAATACATTCATAAAGCATATGTGAAGACGTATGTACAATTCATAATTTCTAATCGTTTTCAGAGAAGTATTGGTGAGGTAATGACCGAAAAATCGGAGAGTTATATTTAAGTTAAAACCATATACTTACATAATCACCTAGATCGTCTCCCAGCTTCTAGATACTTATAACTACAGCTTGTTGCCAATTGAAAATGTGTGCATCCAGAAGCACAGAACGTGTTTCCCATGCCTTGAGTTAGGCGCATACGGTAAAATAAAACTGATATGGTCATGATGATATAGACAATTCACGAATCGTATATTGTAGCGGGTACGGCGATTCTTCGAAGCAGGGTGCCATTTTATCAATAATCGTAGCTAAGGTGCGACTTTGTCGTACGCCCTAGACGTACGTACGACCCACTTACGACCCGTCTTACGTCCATCCTATCAACAAGGGCGTACGTCGCCGGTCGCAGCTACGATTCGGTCGTACGACCTTTGATAAAATGGCCCCCAGGAGTTGTAAACATATCTAAAAGTGCCTGTTCAAAGGTGGTGCATAATGTGGACATTGATTCCTTTATTCATTCATGGGCGCCACTGTTTTCAATCGGTTTCACATCGTAACAATTGATCATGTGACCACCCCGCCTTACATATCCATCTATCATTTGGTTGAGACCTATGTATTCACACTGTTCAGTGAGATTTCGGCAATAGGATTAATACCCATAGTATCCAGTTTAGAGAATATTTAGATGAATTAGCCTAGGAAATACGCCTTTTATCTGGACCGTTGAGACTAAGCCAGAGTGTGCAGGGAACACTTCTTTATTATCACACGCTACTTTTTAACCCTTTCCCAAACAATAACGAAATTTGACCACTTTGTTGCAGACGACTTAAGAAATCATTGTGGGAAATGGAGAAATTGCTCGTGACGAGCTATTTTTCATTTTCCAACAACGTTGTCTGCAAATATACCTTTGTTGCGGCCATCGTGTTTGGGGACATCTTTCGTAAACATCGGTCACGTGATCATCCTGCCTGTACATGTACTCAGGTCTCGTCCGAATGCATATAGATATTTATGTTTAAGTCCAGAATCTTATGATTACCCAGGCCTCGTCCAAATGCATATAGATATTCATGTATAAGTCCAGAATCTTATGATTACTCAGGTCTCGTCCGAATG
>OX401415.1:17898435-17923435 GCA_947846245.1 Cerastoderma edule | reverse complement strand
TATGTATATGTCTGTACCACATTTGTTATTGTTGTCTTGGCCTAAGACATTTATGAGATGGTTTTTGCCAAATAAAGAATTGAAATTGAAATTGCTTTCTTTTAATCGTACCGTTAAAGCCTTATATGCATCTGTGAGATGGGTTTATGTACATGTGATAGAATATGTTGTATATGAAAATGTAAATATGATGCGACTTTAATAAACACTGAACTGGGCTGATCTTACTAAACGGATTAACCAACTTTTAACATTCATGCGGATGTCTTTTGGCAAAAATGTCCCACATATTGTTATTATTTCCATAAAAACCCATTTCTGACCGCAATAATGTTGAAGTACCACTTGACACGTTTTTATTTTACGTTATGACCGAATCCTTTAACCCTTTCCCTAACGCCAAATTTTCGACTGTCCCAAATTGAAAGAGTTTGCATACGACATTTCAAAACGTGATGAAATTGGAAAGTAATCTTCTGATAGGACAGAAAACATCGTGAGAAAAGGAGAAATTGCTCGTTACGAGCAATTTCACCTTTTCCTACAATGGTTTCCAGAGTCGTCTGCAACAAAGTGGTCAAATGTCGTTACTGTTTGGTAAAGGGTTAAAATAATGGGTGATTTTCATCATTGAAACTGCGTATGTATAACTCATATCCGGTCACGTGACCAGTCTTCACAAAAAGAAGCAGTAGATGACAGTTCATAGATATGGACACGTACATTGCCTCCATCATCGAAGTATAAAACCCTGTGACAGAATATTAAAAGGCTCAGGTTTTACATTTGAAGAAATTTTCTACAGTTTTACAAAAAATAATGTGATCAGTCTTCACAAATAGCAGTAGTAGATGACAATCCATAGATATGGACACGTACATTGTCTCCATCATCGGAGTAGAAAACCCTGTGACAGAATGTGAAAAGGCTCTGTTTTTACATTTGAAGACATTTTCTACAGTTTTATAAGAAAATAATGTGACCAGTCTTCACAAAAAGAAGCAGTAGATGACAATCCATAGATATGGACACGTACATTGTCTCCATCATCGGAGTATAAAACCCTGTGACAGAATGTGAAAAGGCTCTGTTTTTACATTTGAAGACATTTTCTACAGCTTTATAAGAAAATAATCCTAACGAGCAACGTTTCCCTTTTCCACAATGTTTTCTTCCCTATAAGAAGAGATTTTTTTCAACATTTCATCGTATTTTGACATGTCGTCTGCAAACTCTATCAATTTGAACAGTCGAAAATTTGTCGTTTGTTAAAGGGTTAAGATGACGCTGATAAGGTCATTATCACACGAATGATTCCCTTACTCATTGGCATTTCAAGAAACCCACGATATTGCCTTATGTTTACTTTATTCTATTCTTGAATTTGACGCATAATTCCATAAAACTACTATATTTTCTGCCTTGCTTTGCCTGAAAATCGCAACTTCTCGGGTATTGCGGTTTTTTCATCGGATTAACCCGATGAGCACAGACTGTTGATCATCCTGTCCAGTTATTAGACTTGAAGGAGCAATTAAACTGAACTATTGTTGAAAGCGATTATATTCACAGTGACAGACCCAGTTGGGGAATCAGTTTCCTCTGCATATCTCCTTATGTACATTCGAATCATGTTTGAAACTCATTTCACGCATAAGTTATTTCGTAGCGGGTTCAATCTAAGTACTTATTTGACGCGATCGGGATATTTTAAGGTATCTCCCGTCAAGTCAAACTTTCGAACGATTTAATTTAATGGAGGATTCTTCAGACGCGATTTTCATTATTTCCAAAACTTTAAATATCTGCCAAACTTTCTTTGGGAAAGATACTCAGATTAGCAAACAGGTAAGATCACAGACTAGCCGCCAATTAAATTGGCGGCTAGTCTGTACCTAACATGTTTGCAAAAGCATTAAGTGGGTTCCAGCACTATAAGGGTTAAGATGAAAAAAAAAAGATATGAATGTCCATTTGATTAGATTTTCATAAATTGTTGGATTGTCATAATTGTTGGAAAATCAAATTCATCCCATAGCTGATCGTTAAAAGCCCGTCATTATCACAAAATGGGTCATCCCCGAAATTGCAATGAAGAAATACTGTTATGAAAATTGTCTTACATTAAAACGCATGAAACATTTCTCTGTCAACCAGAAATGCATTACATCACGTCTTTAAGAATGGATTTCGCTTTTAAGAATAACCAGTAACAGCAATTATTTCGTTTTTCTAACAGATGTCCTAGTATGGATATTGATGTGTTTCTTAACACTATATGAGGCCTCCGACCAAAATTGCATTAACAAACCATACCTTCCTTGTAAACATGTTGAGTGTATATAGAAGATATTTGCGAACAAGATCTGAAGCTGGTAAAATGAACACATGTATCCAATGCAATAGAAAACATGAAGAATTAGTCTGGATCTGTCGTACTATAATAAATTAGTATCAATGTAATGTTAATCCTTTGCCTAACAACAAATGTTCCACTGTCCCAATTCGAAAGAGTTTGCAGACGACATTTCAAAATGTTATGAAACTGGAAAATAATCTTCTGATAGGACAGAAAACATTGTGGGAAAAGGAGAAATTGCTCGTTTGAGCAATTTCTTCTTTTCCAACAATGTTTTCTAAAGTCGTCTGCAACAAAGTGGTCAAATGTCGTTATTGTTTGGGAAAGGGTTAAGGGGCAGGTAATCCAGACCAGATGAATGACGGTTGCGCTGTTAAGGTTGAGAAAAAAAAGTTGAAAGAGGGAAACATTGTGATTACACATGTATAACGAATTATCCCTTTAACCTTGCTCTCAATCAAAACTCGTTGAGAAATATGCAGTGCTTGGACAATATTTATATTTCAAACAAAAACAAAACAAAACGTATACATATTTCATATTGTAAGTATAGACCTAGTACCCGTTATTTAGACTTCTTTGCAAATCGTAACATCTCGAGTGTTTCCGTGACCTGAGAAATAAACCTCGTACATAACTGTGGGATTGCATATTTCGGTTGAATCGTTCTCGGCTAAAACATGTTTCCTGTGAACGCTCGTGTTGACTTGTTCAATGTATATAGATGTGTTGAACATTATTTTATTTATCCTCTTTTGTCGACAACTCTCATATAATAGTGAAAATAGGTGTAAAATATATCTGTTTCCTTAATCAAATGAAATGACTATTTAGAAAAATGACTATTTAGAAATAACATTTATAGGCACATCAAAGGAGATAAGTAGAAATAAATTACAAAAAAGTATATGGAGTTCTTTTATTATTTTCATAAGAGTCATGACAATTAATTTACGAATGCATTGATACCCTATTAAATAGACTCCTTTAACATAAGTTATTTTGTGCTTGAAATATAGTAGTCTCCAATTCAATCATGTTTATCAACAACCTGTTTGTTTACATATTCAAAATAACGATTTCTGATTGGTCGGTTCAGACATTTGTGTATCGTATCAACTGTCAAGGTCAGGGGTGAAGAATCACAGAATTAAACTGGTAAATCTGGGTTAATTCTTGTTGGCTTTCATGTTTTAGTTGTGCTGATGAGTTTTGTTGGTGATAACTATTTGAATCTGACCAAAAGTTTACAAATTAATATAGTTTAATATAGCATTAATCTCCTTTTATGTGCCTTTAAGATCTATGTTTGAAAAAAAAAACACCCGAAATAAAATGGAAGTAGCCTGGCAAGAATCAATATGGCGGCTTTCTTATTACGTCAGATGTGTTTTCATTGGACAATACCGGACGAGTTCAGATTGCTGTTATGCACTATCCGATGGGCGTAACGAGGCGGACATTCGGGTGTAGATTGCGTTGAGATTTGTAAAGAGCGTTTCCCCGTAGTTCATCAACACATAGGCTCTAGCCAATTCATTTCTCCTGCTCCCCGCGGCTGAGGTAAACTGAGCGGAGATAGAGGGGCTCGTCGCGTTTGCAATGATCCGTTGTTTAACCAGGGCCGTATCCAAGGTACACATGGCGCTGTATACCTCCGTCTCTATGTCCCAAAGTTTGGTTTTAAGGTTATTTGTTCCCGAGGTGTTCCGAATCGACCCCGTCGTTCGGCATTCCTCGATGTAAACGGCGAGCTCTAACAGCTGGTCTCTGTGTAATAATAGAGCTTCGGTCGGCTGAAATGTATAGCGAAATGGGTTATTTATGTATTCGATGCATAACTGTATAACTGATAAGACTGTTGACAATGACATTAAACAAACAATGACTTAATTTTGATTTAATGGGGTTTTCAACATATTTTGTTACCTCGCCAACAATTCATTTATTTAACATTTTGTGTGTAGTCTAGCAGATCCTTTCTAAGCAGGAAAACGACTTATTTCTAGCAATGAATAATATAATTCAATATCATCAGATACATAATTAAAGATGGCTCCTTTCAATAGTAATCTTTTTTGTAAGTGTGTACGAATTGTAAAAAAAAAGAAATAAGAAAAAATACAGATGAATATTTTTCATAAAAGAAAAAAAGATATTTTCAATGAAAGTGGTACTAATCAAATAATTGAATTGAACGCTAAAATCATGATCCAAAATTCCTTATAACGATAAGAGAAACATTATGAAAGGTAATGTCGCGACTAACATTTCTCTTCATGAAGTATCATTGTAATGCTTCTTAGACATGAACGTGCTTCTGTTTTTGTTTTCTAGAGTTATTCACGCCCTATCCTGTTAAGAATGCCTACGTCATCAGTGACGACAGCAAAACGCACCTGTTAACCCTTTCCCTAACAATAACGACATTTGACCACTTTGTTGCAGACGACTTTAGAAAACCTTGTGGGAAAAGGAGAAATTGCTCGTGACGAGCAATTTTTATTTTTCCCACAAGGTTTTCTGCTCCATCTGAAGAACATTTGTCAATTTCATCACATTCTGAAATGTCCTCTGCAAACTCTTTCAATTTGGAACAGTTCAAATTTTGTTGTTTGGGGAAGGGTTAAACATAATGATACATGCTCATATTGGCATTTACCTCAGTTATCCCGGGGATTGCCGTGTGTCCATGGAGGGCCATGTTTAACTCACGAGAGATGTTCTCCGTGTTTAGATGTTCTAATTCCCCTATACTCCAGTATGCAAGCTCTTGTATCTTAAATTGTAACAACATATCGTAGAAACATATAGAAGAAAAAGATGAAAATGTTATTGGCGTAAGCGTATACAGCTTCTAGGCATATACATACATGTACCACCTAACGCCACATTTTTGCGTCTTATAGCAGAAGTGTTTCAAAAAGCATTGTGGCAAAATGAGAAATCGCTTGTCACAAGCCATTTCTCATTTTGCCACGATGCCTGTTCATTCTATTCACACATCACAACAGAAAGAAATGTCGTCTGCAAGTGGCAAAGAGTTAAACAAAAAAATCTTATTCCCTGATACTCCAGTATGCAAGCTCTTGTATATATATATATAGAAGAAGAAGAAAATTTTATTGACGTAAGCGTATACAGCTTGTAGTCATTTACATACAAGTACATATAAATAAATATCAACAATAATACGTGACAATAATTTAACATTATTGGAGAAAGAGTCATTGTTTATAATTGTAATGGTTACAAACAGATTTCAGTACGTCCTATTGAATAAGTTATTTCTAATTTCAAAAGTGAATTCAATAAAATTTGCAAAGTTTAAAAGTACTTTTGCACTTTTTGATTGAAACAGTTGCACCAATTCTACATACATGGACGTAAATGGTAATACTG
Organism: Cerastoderma edule; assembly: GCA_947846245.1. Lineage (NCBI taxonomy): Eukaryota > Metazoa > Mollusca > Bivalvia > Cardiida > Cardiidae > Cerastoderma > Cerastoderma edule. The sequence goes on along the minus strand of OX401415.1, from coordinate 17,917,674 downwards.
TTTAAGATATATGACAATTCCAACATTTTTGAAACTGGGTAAAATGAGTGTTAAATTAAAATAAAATATGTTGAAAGATAGCGCAAAAACCACAGGATCATGACAATATAAGGTTTGCACTATTTATTATCTATTTTTCAAAGTGCTATTTTCACAAATTTGGTGCCCACCAATTTTACTTCATTGTTTACATTCGATTTTCATCTGAAATAGCAAAAAGCGCTCGGACTAATGAGTGGCGATCACCTGGTTAGAAAAATCACGTGAAACACATAAAGATACTGTCATTTATCCAATTTAACAATATGAACATTCAAAATGGAGAATTTCTTGGGTTTATTGGTTCCAAACGCTTCTGGACTGACCTTGTTTTATCGCTAATTGTAAACAAACCTTATGGTATTCACTCTTTTAAAAGCACCATGTGAACGTATTACAGTCTCAAAACCTCTGTAAAAGGCAATCCAAAGTACGTTTAAGTTAATTTTCAATTGTTCTATAACTTTCACAATTTTAGTGTATATGAGCGCAAGTATGGCTTTAAGGGTGCTTGCATCAAAATAGTTTTTTGACAATTGTACAGTTTGTGAAAAAAGAGGAAATTACAAATAATGAACAATGTGTCCTTAAATCACGGAGTTTTCTTCCCTTGTATCACACACTAATTGTACTTTCGATTGTTAAATGAATTACAAGCTTCGGTTGAGTCTCATTTGGAATGCAGTTAAGTAAAAAATACCATGTACAGCTGGTTACCGTTTTACTAAGCAACTTAACTTAAGGAAAATATGTGCACTAGTCATAACTGATACACATGGATAATATCTTCAATGAAAGTACAATATTACAATGTGACACGTCACTGACACGTCTCGGAGAGACGCTTCCAATGACATGTTACTTTGCAATATTGCTTCGCCCAATATTGAATTAAGAGGAATCGTTGTTTTTGACATACGTAAATTTTAAGCGTAAACTGTTTAGTAAAACGGTACCCTGTCTAATCAAATCCTTGCGTACGCAAAAACTTGCGACCTTTTTTTGCGTACGTAGCTTTGTGAAACGGGCCCTGGTACTTACGTAGGATTTCACATCTCTAGTCTGTGCAAGCAGACCAATCATTCTATGTCTCAGGTTCGAGATCTGGCTATATATGTGCTGGCGTTGTTGAGGCAACTCCGACAGGCTACACACACTTCTTGCCGACCAGCTACCAAGCACCGGGCTACTGTGCGCACATATTTCAAGCAGAATGAACAGCCGGGATACAGTGACTAAAATGGATGTTTTGAAATTTATCAAAAGAAATAAAATTCATTTCTTTATAACAGTTACACAAATAAGTTATATTTTTGTTTGAGAGGAATTGGGTAGCGATTATTTAAATGGCTTACTGAAAGTATTTTCGCATATTTGGAAATCGATTCATAAGGATATTATTACAATGTTATGATGGGAGACATTATTGGAAGTGTCTCGGAGAGACATTTACATTGATATGTTGCTTTGCTAGATTGCTTTTCTAATATTAAAATAAATAGGGAATTCTGTTCAGAACTTACGCAATATTTAAGCTTTTATAAAGTGCTACCCTGGAAAACAGCTATTAGACGTAAAACTATTTCCTGTTTATGTTTCACTCATTATGTAGACACGTCCGAAAGTATTGCAACGGTTTTGAACCCCATCTCATAACGTTAGTACATATTTAGACATATAGATACATTCTGAATCAATTTTTCGTTCGTTTGATAGCTTTTTCATTTAATATTAAATCGCAATACAAAACTTGTATTGTTTCAAGGACATTTCATTTCGACTTTCAAGTTTTCTCATATGTGAACAAGCACCATCGATATTCAAAAGACGTATAAAAATGCAAAGAAATTAATCAATAGTTTGGTTTGTTAATAGGAACTAATTCCACGAGCGAAACGTGACTTGCACATAACAAACGAGTGCGGTTTGCGCGATTTTGTTATACACAGGCAACGTACAGGACGGGAGTATTTCACATAAACAAAACAAACTTTTAATTAAAATATATTGCACATACTATCTTAATGTCAAAACATACCATTAAAACGTACTTTGTGTAAATGCTCCATTGCAAGTCAATCATAATACATTGACCCATTTACCAATATATATCACACACTAGAACACAAGCTGCTTTCATTAATTTTCATTAGACGGGTAATGCATTACCTTCGAGTGAAAAAAATAGCTCTGAAACATGTTTATCCATGTGAAGCAAACGTGAAGCACTTGCTATAGTATTGTGCTGAACCATCGAGTTGACCACTGGGGTCAGTCACTCTCATCCCTTGGTCAGTTACAGAGAAACAAACCTCCTGCCCTGTTTCCTCAACACACAAAGATAATGCACCAATCAGTATTACACATTCGTTCATAATGAGCTGATATCCAGTCTGTGTATTTCTGTCTGTTGGGCTAATAATAGAACCAAATGTACAAAGAATCAAAGCGCTGGAGTCACTGAATTTTCTTCTACGGAAACGTCGAGTTACTTACAGAATTTGACCAGTTCTTAAAAATATACTAGCGCTCAGAAAACCTGCACAACTTGGTTATATGAGTTATAATTTATGATAGAATATGTTGAAATATAGCGAAAAAACCTGGCCATTCCCCAAGTTACTAAAATGTGTTCCGGCCCGACCGATATATACCCAGAACTACCGTAGTAAAACGACGAAGGAAAGAGTTTCAAAATGGCGGATTATGGGTTCTCTACCTTAACGTAGTACTTGTGTGTGATTTCTCCGCATTATATAGGACAAACTCATGCTTGTGAAGATGAAAGAGGTGAAGAGGTGACCTAGTACAAACTATTCAGCTCTTGACTGTTAGTCGATATCTTCCTTGATATGTATCAATTAATATGTCCATTACCCCATTTATATATTTTAATGTCGAAAGGCAAGGAATGTACTGTGACAAATGGAGCAATATTTGCTTAAAATGAGCAAGTTTTTCGAGTTGTCACACTACTCGCCTTCCATTATCACAAAGAATTGTGAATTGTATTGCTGGTACTTTATAAGGTGTGTTTGTCTATCCTCTGAATTAAAACTAGTCACTTAGTTCGATGTAAAAATATAGTTTATACAGCTGCTTAAAGGACTATCTCACAGATTGGGATAACTTAGATAGTGTTCCACCGAAAAATTCATACCATCCCTTAAGTAACATATGGCTAGACTATTGACAGCTTCCCAAACCCGTCTATAACCGTGCAGAAACTATAAAGATCATTCGTAATGCAGATATTTCAAACCAATTGTAAACAACGAGCTTAACATAGAATGAAACGCTATTTTTAGATACCTTTCTCACGTTGGCCATCTGCATCGTTTAACCGCTTTTGTCACGCGACGCTATTAATAGTAGCGTAAAAGTATTCCAGTGCTTTTTTTATAAACCGATGTTCCCATAGAAGTCCTGAGGGACCTTTATTTTACCAAATCACGGGATTTCAACAACTTACAGTTAAAGACATTGAAAATAAGTGGTAATGATTGTTGATATCAATTTCTAACGTTTTGTTTCTCCCAAACCACAAAAATCTACGTTAATCTCTTTAAAAAGACTATGTGTGTTTATAATTTGTAACCGTGAACCATCCTTTAACCCTTATATAGTGCTTGACCAATCCGTATGGACAGTTAAGTACGGGGTCGTCTTCCATCATTTAATTGTCGGAGAGACTGATTAAGAGACTGAAATTATGTTGACACGATCTCAAAATTTAAAAGTCGTCTCTTATTTTATGACGTGCTTCATGGCAATAGTTTGCTTGATTGAATACAGATGATTATAGGGTTTTGAGTCGCGAAACTATATTCCTCAAGCCGTATGTAGTAAAACGCTGTCCACGTGTGACTCAGACTCAGTGTTTATCACATGCCTATACGTATCTTTATTCATATACCTACGTATATGTGTTCTACATCGCATCAGTATTATCTCCGTTATATTGCGGTGTTGGACGATAAATGATGTAGGAAGACCCCATATTCAACTGCCCATAGGGGCTGGTAAAATCGGATACAACCATTGGCATTCCCGAAGAGGAATTTTTGTATGTTTTTATATTTCTTCTGATTTACCCATTTCATTTGACCAATCAGAATTAGCAAGAAAATACAAACGGCATACATGCTTATGAAGCATGAATTGTATGTTATGTAACTTTGCAGCATTTGGAATAAACCATGGCCGTTATATAGCAATGCCCTTCTCGTTATGTTATAATGTTTAATTATAACTTTATAATAATAACTTTAGTTATACACGTATTCTCATAACTTTGTGGTTTCAAGACATGAACAAGCAAGCGGATTCCCTCGACAAAAAATGTCTTCAAAAATATTTTTATACTCACATATGGTTATTCGCCTATCTGCCAACATGGTGGACTTACTATTGTACAAAATTACTTTGCAATGCTGATATATAAAGCAACAACGTAGAATGAAGTTGTGTCAATACTGATTGTACTAAAGTTTTGGAATACAAGTTTGATTTCTCTTTTTATAAGAATGTTAACTGCTATTCTGGAAAACACAGCGCCTTTACCAAACTCTTTCAAATTCTTGTATCGAATAGAAACGCGCTTTCGTCTAACAATATCGATAATGATCGATTGTATGTTAAATCGGTATTATTGATTCGTTAGTTACCCATGACGCAACATTGAAATGTAATTCTTAATTGGCTTGACGGGTAAGAGTTTGGTGTCTTGAATGGGAATTCTACAATATAGACAATTACGTGTAAATCCAACCCCTAAACAATGTGAAACTACAAAACTATAACCAAAGCAATTACCCATTCAGCCAATACAAGCTAGGTATCATCTATATATCATTTTCGTAATCTCTTGTATGTCCAATCACCCACGAAGCTAATAGAGGTGTCCGAACGCATTTCGGACCCCTCTGTTAACTTCGTGAATGACTAAATGTCCGAAATGTGACGGAACAATAAAGCAGGTATTAGATTATCTAAATCATTTCAAAGCCAACAGCATTACCGATGCCCCCATTTCTGCCAAAACGATCATTAAGTAATCATTCTAAACATGGATACGAAATTTCATGTATGGTCATTTCCACATTCTTTTTTAATGAATGATCTTACGTGAAAGTATCAACCAATGCTATTGTCTCATTTCGAAAATAAAATGTGGATGAATCATCAGATGACCACGCCAGTTTAAGGTAGAATACCAATAAACCGCCATTTCAAAACGCTTTCTTTCGTCGGACCAGTTCGATCGTTCTCGGTATACATCGGTCGGGGTCGGAACTATTCGCTGTAAAGCGAATAGTTCCGGCCCCGACCGATGTATACCGAGAACGACCGCAATCATCCGACGAAAGAGTAAGTTTCAAAATGGCTGATTATGGGTATTCTTCATTAAACGTTAATTCGCTTTACGTTATAGGATGGAAACCATCGTGATGCATCTAGTAACAGCCCACCGTTTCGAGCATTACGTTATAGGATGGAAACCATCGTGATGCATCTAGTAACAGCCCACCGTTTCGAGCATTACGTTATAGGATGGAAACCATCGTGATGCATCTAGTTACAGCCCACCGTTTCGAGCATTACGTTATAGGATGGAAACCATCGTGATGCATCTAGTAACAGCCCACCGTTTCGAGCATTACGTTATAGGATGGAAACCATCGTGGTGTATCTAGTAACAGCCCACCGTTTCGAGCATTACGTTATAGGATGGAAACCATCGTGATGCATCTAGTAACAGCCCACCGTTTCGAGCATTACGTTATAGGATGGAAACCATCGTGATGTATCTAGTAACAGCCCACCGTTTCGAGCATTACGTTATAGGATGGAAACCATCGTGATGCATCTAGTAACAGCCTACCGTTTCGAGTATTACGTTATGGGATGGAAACCATCGTGATGCATCTAGTAACAGCCCACCGTTTCGAGCATTACGTTATAGGATGGAAACCATCGTGATGCATTTAGTAACAGCCCACCGTTTCGAATTACACGTTATAGGATGGGGAAACCATCGTGATGCATCTAGTAACAACCCACCGTTTCGAGCATTACGTTATAGGATGGAAACCATCGTGATGCATCTAGTAACAGCCCACCGTTTCGAGCATTACGTTATAGGATGGAAACCATCGTGGTGTATCTAGTAACAGCCCACCGTTTCGAGCATTACGTTATAGGATGGAAACCATCGTGATGCATTTAGTAACAGCCCACCGTTTCGAGCATTACGTTATAGGATGGAAACCATCGTGATGTATCTAGTAACAGCCCACCGTTTCGAGCATTACGTTATAGGATGGAAACCATCGTGATGCATTAGTAACAGCCCACCGTTTCGAGCATTACGTTATAGGATGGAAACCATCGTGATGCATCTAGTAACAGTTTCGAGCCACCATCGTTTCGTAACAGCCCACCGTTACATTACGTTATAGGATGGAAACCATCGTGATGCATCTAGTAACAGCCCACCGTTTCGAGCATTACGTTATAGGATGGAAACCATCGTGATGCATCTAGTAACAGCCCACCGTTTCGAGCATTACGTTATAGGATGGAAACCATCGTGATGTATCTAGTAACAGCCCACCGTTTCGAGCATTACGTTATAGGATGGAAACCATCGTGGTGTATCTAGTAACAGCCCACCGTTTCGAGCATTACGTTATAGGATGGAAACCATCGTGATGCATTTAGTAACAGCCCACCGTTTCGAGCATTACGTTATAGGATGGAAACCATCGTGATGCATCTAGTAACAGCCCACCGTTTCGAGCATTACGTTATAGGATGGAAACCATCGTGATGCATTTAGTAACAGCCCACCGTTTCGAGCATTACGTTATAGGATGGAAACCATCGTGATGCATCTAGTAACAGCCCACCGTTTCGAGCATTACGTTATAGGATGGAAACCATCGTGATGTATCTAGTAACAGCCCACTCGTTTCGAGCATTTTCTCCAAGTTTCGCACAAGATTCATCAACTTTCAACTGCACCTTCCTTTCAGACATATGACTGCATTTACATCCATTACAATGATAATAGTGTCATAGATGGTGGCTTTTATTTCAAAGATGAACCAATTAAACGTCACGAATTAGCTAATTGTTTGTTGAATGTCAAGATTTCCGGTGTCTAATCGAGCCGCCTATTGACTATATGAGCCAGTTCGTGTTCCGATGGGAATACCTTCCGTTTATACCGGATACATGTACTTCAAAACTATTTCGCGATCCTCCATAGCTCGCACAGTATCGTCTCAGACTCGGCACACTGGGTCATGAGACCGAAACACAAATAGAATAATATTCCTTCCGATGCTTTTTATGATGTTTAAACACGATTCATGTATCCATAAACATTGACGGTATTTGTTTTAATTTCAACGCAGTTTGAAAAATGTAAACATGTGACTTAGTCTAAATGTAACGGAAGGTACCTCTGATCACAACCCCTTATCTCAGGTATGGTAAAGGTCAAACGCAGTATATGGCCGAGTTTAAAAAAAATAAACAGGTGATATAGGCTAAATGCTACAGTAGGTAACTCTTATCAGAACCCTTTATCTCAGGTATGGTATACGTCAAAGGCAGTATATGGCAGAGTTTAAAAAAATGTAAACAGGTGATATAGGCTAAATGCTACAGTAGGTAACTCTTATCAGAACCCTTCATCTCAGGTATGGTATAGGTCAAACGCAGTTTATGACCGAGTTTAAAAAAAATAAACAGGTGATATAGGCTAAATGCTACAGTAGGTACCTCTGATCAGAACCCTTTATCTCAGGTATGGTATAGGTCAAACGCAGTATATGACCGAGTTAAAAAAATATAAACAGGTGAAATAGTCTAAATGCTACAGTAGGTAAATCTTATCAGAACCCTTTATCTAAGGTATGGTATAGGTCAAACGCAGTATATGGTCGAGTTTAAAAAAAATGTAAACAGGTGATATAGGCCAAATGCTACAGTAGGTAACTCTTATCAGAACCCTTTATCTCAGGTATGGTATACGTCAAACGCAGTATATGGTCGAGTTTAAAAAAATATAAACAGGTGATATAGTCTAAATGCTACAGAAGGTAAATCTTATCAGAACCCTTTATCTCATGTATGGTATAGGTCAAACGCAGTATATGGTCGAGTTTTAAAAAATGTTAACAGATGATATAGGCTAAATGCTACAGTAGGTAACTTTTATCAGAACCCTTTATCTAAGGTATGGTATAGGTCAAACGCAGTATATGGTCGAGTTTAAAAAAAATGTTAACAGATGATATAGGCTAAATGCTACAGTAGGTAACTTTTATCAGAACCCTTTATCTCAGGTATGGTATAGGTCAAACGCAGTATATGGTCGAGTTTGAAAAAATGTTAACAGATGATATAGGCTAAATGCTACAGTAGGTAACTTTTATCAGAACCCTTTATCTAAGGTATGGTATAGGTCAAACGCAGTATATGACCGAGTTAAAAAAATGTAAACAGGTGATATAAGCTAAATGCTACAGAAGGTAAATCTTATCAGAACCCTTTATCTAAGGTATGGTATAGGTCAAACGCAGTATATGACCGAGTTAAAAAAATGTAAACAGGTGATATAGGCCAAATGCTACAGTAGGTAACTCTTATCAGAACCCTTTATCTCAGGTATGGTATAGGTCAAACGCAGTATATGGCCGAGTTTAAAAAAATGTAAACAGGTGATATAGGCTAAATGCTACAGTAGGTAACTCTTATCAGAACCCTTTATCTCAGGTATGGTATAGGTCAAACGCAGTATATGGCCGAGTTATAAAAAATGTATACAGGTGATATAGGCTAAATGCTACAGTAGGTAACTCTTATCAGAACCCTTTATCTCAGGTATGGTATAGGTCAAACGCAGTATATGGCCGAGTTTAAAAAGATATAAACAGGTGATATAGGCTAAATGCTACAGTAGGTAACTCTTATCAGAACCCTTTATCTCAGGTATGGTATACGTCAAAGGCAGTATATGGCAGAGTTTGAAAAAATGTAAACAGGTGATATAGGCTAAATGCTACAGTAGGTAACTCTTATCAGAACCCTTTATCTCAGGTATGGTATAGGTCAAACGCAGTATATGGCCGAGTTATAAAAAATGTATACAGGTGATATAGGCTAAATGCTACAGTAGGTAACTCTTATCAGAACCCTTTATCTCAGGTATGGTATAGGTCAAACGCAGTATATGGCCGAGTTTAAAAAGATATAAACAGGTGATATAGGCTAAATGCTACAGTAGGTACCTCTTATCAGAACCCTTTATCTCAGGTATGGTATACGTCAAAGGCAGTATATGACCGAGTTTAAAAAAATGTAAACAGGTGATATAGGCTAAATGCTACAGTAGGTACCTCTGATCAGAACCCTTTATCTCAGGTATGGTATAGGTCAAACGCAGTATATGACCGAGTTAAAAAAATATAAACAGGTGAAATAGTCTAAATGCTACAGTAGGTAAATCTTATCAAAACCCTTTATCTAAGGTATGGTAACGGTCAAATGCAGTATATGGTCGAGTTTAAAAAAAATGTTAACAGATGATATAGGCTAAATGCTACAGTAGGTAACTCTTATCAGAACCCTTCATCTCAGGTATGGTATAGGTCAAACGCAGTATATGGCCGAGTTTAAAAAGATATAAACAGATGATATAGGCTAAATGCTACAGTAGGTAACTCTTATCAGAACCCTTCATCTCAGGTATGGTATAGGTCAAACGCAGTATATGGCCGAGTTTAAAAAAAATGTAAACAGGTGATATAGGCTAAATGCTACAGTAGGTACCTCTGATCAGAACCCTTTATCTCAGGTATGGTATACGTCAAAGGCAGTATATGGCCGAGTTTAAAAAAATGTAAACAGGTGATATAGGCTAAATGCTACAGTAGGTACCTCTTATCAGAACCCTTTATCTCAGGTATGGTATACGTCAAAGGCAGTATATGGCCGAGTTTTAAAAAATGTAAACAGGTGATATAGGCTAAATGCTACAGTAGGTACCTCTGATCAGAACCCTTTTATCTCAGGTATGGTATACGTCAAAGGCAGTATATGGCCGAGTTAAAAAAAATGTATACAGGTGATATAGGCTAAATGCTACAGTAGGTAACTCTTATCAGAACCCTTTATCTCAGGTATGGTATACGTCAAAGGCAGTATATGGCCGAGTTAAAAAAAATGTATACAGGTGATATAGGCTAAATGCTACAGTAGGTAACTCTTATCAGAACCCTTTATCTCAGGTATGGTATAGGTCAAACGCAGTATATGGCCGAGTTTAAAAAGATATAAACAGGTGATATAGGCTAAATGCTACAGTAGGTAACTCTTATCAGAACCCTTTATCTCAGGTATGGTATACGTCAAAGGCAGTATATGACCGAGTTTAAAAAAATGTAAACAGGTGATATAGGCTAAATGCTACAGTAGGTACCTCTGATCAGAACATTTTACCTCAGGTATTGCATCGATTGATTGAAACGAGTGCGCGATGGACTCATAATATAGAAAAAATTGTTTGTTTAAAGTTTTACATTGTGTCAACAGTTTTGTATTTATATTGCGATCGCCGATTCACAATCTCTGATTTAAGCCGACACGGAGAAACGTTTTATTTCATGTTCATGGTCCTGTCTTACAAAGGTTCATTTTATTTCGTAAACGTAAATATAAAGGGGAAAGGAGTCCCTCAGAAGAGCGTGACGTGAACGGAACATGGGTCCCTCCTCAGGTATCTTCATCATGGTATCAACCCTATATAATCATTAGTATTTACCACTTACTCGAGTAACAGAAGAGTATTACAAACAAAACATAAACGAGTACATGTATTACTAAACACTTCTGCCATACTTGGAAGTGTTCGGTTCTAATTGATATTATAGGGAGCTTTATTTGATAAACCAAACACGGAATCCGATAAATTACTACCATTTGATGCTTTCTGTCGTTTCTATTGATATACCATAGTTTTATTTCTACATTTCAGAAACCAAGCCCGCTCCTTAAATGCACGAATTAAGACCCGTGTACAAGGTTATCATACAGCTAACGCTTTTGATTTATATCAAAAAGATGTGTCTAGATTGAAATGATATCGGATACAAACAATTTTGAAAAAAAAGCTAATAGTATTTTTATGCATTTCAGGTAACAATTCAAACCCTTTCGATTGATATAAAAAAGATGTGTATATATTGAAATTATATCAGATACCAACAAATTTAAAGACACATAATAAAGTTATGCTGGTCAATTTACTGTTCGTGCTATTCTGCACCCAAACTATATATTGCCAGTATGACTACTTGCATGCTTAACCCTTTACCAAACAATAACGACATGTTACCGCATTGTTGCAAACAGCTCTGGAAAACATTGTGGGAAAAGGAGAAATTGTTCGTGACGAGCAATCTTTCCTTTTTAACATTATTTTCTAATCTGTGGGAAGATTTCTTTCTAATTCCATTACATAACGAAATGCCATCTGGAAACTCTTTCAATTCGGGACAGTCGAAAATTTGGAATTTGGTAAAGGGTTAATGTATCGAATTAGTGGGTGCAATGCTCAGAATTAATCACGCCAATGCGCTTGTGACGTCAAACAGGCGTATGAATACCATATGATACACGCCTTAATGTCATCACTATTGGCGATACTCGATTTGGCAAAATGAAAAAGTAAATCATACTAACTTATTGATAGGAATATATAAAAATAGTATATAACAATGTGAGACTTGGGTATAAATAGATGACAGACCTCGATAGCGTTTTTACTAAACATCTTATGCTGAGAATGTGCGTACGTTCAAAAGAACCTTCCCCTTATTTCAATATTGAGATAAGCAGTTTTGCAAAGTAACACCTCATGATATGTCAATATTCAACTTTATTTATGATGCTGTTCATGTTTATCAGTTTGACTTTCGCACATAGTTTCTGTTAGCCGTTTAGTAAAACAAACATATTTAGTAGGCGGGCTGACTTCATATTTACCAAACAAAAAGACTGTTGCCACTTGGGGTTTACCCTGTTAATCATAGGTTTACATGTATAAGTGTTTCACATCACGCCACCAGTATTTTACTTGCGTCAAAAAGCCCGGATTGCATTATGATGGAGGAAGACTCCACATATCATTTTTTATAAGGGCTTTTCAAGCCAGGTAGAAACATCGGTATTCCGTTAGCCATTTCCCAAACAACAAATTTACGACTGTCCCGAATTGAAAAAGTTTGCAGACGACATTTAAAAATGTGATGGAGTTGAAAAAACATTCTTTAGATAGAGCAGAAAACCTTGTGGGAAAAGGAAAAATTGCTCGTGACGAGCAATTTCTCCTTTTCCCACAAGGTTTTCTAAAGTCGTCTGCAAAAAAAGTGGTCAAATGTCGCTATTGTTTGGGAAAGGGTTAGTCAACTGGGCCCCGGTCTCTAATGAATGTTGTTACTGGGATTTGAAGCCGAGCGGAGAGATGCCGTGTGAAGTCAAGCTCTGCACTCTAACCACCACGTTGTCGAAGTATTAAGTTGTAATCAGTTTCCCTTATACAAATAGCCAATGGAAGTATCGTCATTGTTAAAATGACTATTTCGGAGATGAAGTTTGGAGACTTTTTAGACATAAAGTCTGCTATGAAAAAAAAAATAATAAGATCACAACTCAGATCTACAAAGTACCTAAATACTCGATTATTATTTATTCATTTCTCAACCTCATTCGGAACCGCATGGTTAAGATATACGTGTATCATGTATATCCATCCCCCTTGGGAAACTCAGATTGAACGCATTGTTTACAACATACATAGTTTAACCCTTTACCTAACGACAAATTTGGGCTTAAAGAGAAATCCATGTTGTCGTTTTATCGGTAGAAGGTAGTTTATATAACAAAGCAAATATCCAAATAGGTATGATAGTCCTTTTAACCCTTTACCAAACGCCAGATTTTCGACTGTCCCGAATTGAAAGTGATTGCAACCGACATTTCAAAATGTGATGAAATTGAAAAATAATCTTCTGATAGGGCAGAAAACATTGTGGGAAAAGGAAAAATTGCTCGTCACGAGTGGTTTCCAGAGTCGTCTGCAACAAAGTGGTTAAATGTCGTTATTGTTTGGTAATGGGTTAAACGGTTTACTTAATCTGCAATATAAACGCGAAACATCTCTACCAAAACGTTTCATGAATGGTAAAACGTTTATTAATAATTTAGCTTTTTGTAGCTTTATATGTAAACCTGATAATGTCGTTTTTGCCATAGAAAACACTCCATGATTATCAAAAAGAATAAGACATTAAGATGTGAGGTAGTTCTATTAAACTATAAAGCCGCACCTATACATGAAATGATGAGGATTTCATGTTTGACTCAGCCGGGTACTGGAAGGGTATTTTTGATTGTTCATCACACTTCCTCCATGATCGACACTCCCTGCAAGACATTCACTCTAAGATATGAAGGTGAGGACCGTAAGATCTTAACCGATTACCAAACAATAACGATATTTGAACACTTTATTGCAGAGGACTTTAGAAAACATTGAAGGAAAATGAAAAATTGCTCGTAACAAGCAATTCTTCCTTTTCCCATAATGTATTCTGCCCTACCAGAAGATTGTTTTCCAATTCCATCATATTTCGAAATGTCGTCTGCAAACTCTTTCAATTTGGGACGGTCAAAAATTTGGCGTTTGGGAAAGGGTTAATATCTTACTAGTATTCCTTCGTAAATGAATTTGACGTTACAACACCAAAATTCTAGTCAATGGTGAGCAATTTTGTTTTGGTGCCACAATGATTTCTTCTACCTTTTGCATCACAGATAATCAAATTACCTAATCATATAGCTGATTTTTGTTGAAATCTAAAATAGGAAGAATATGTGTAATGTAAAAGCAACTTTATTCATGAAATTACTGGCGTTTTCTTTTGTTTTGGGGAGCGATATTTCACATATGGACTGAGTTTAGATTCAGCCATGACCTAGCCGTCATAGTACCGAACTTCAAATCACATGGTTCCTTCTCGCATAGGTTCAAATCCCGGTATCGGCAGGATTTAACCTTAATAATAGCTTGCGTGTCGGCTGACTCCCGGATTGTGAAGGGTTATGTCCACAGTCAAGCGTTTAGTCCTCTTCAATTTTTTTTATATGTATGTGAAATATTTCCTAAAAAATCACTGTTTTATAGTGCTATCATAGTTATCTATATATCAGGATTAAGATACCTTTATAAAGGAGTATGGGTCATACTGAGGGTGTTTAATTAAATCATTGTACAAAACAAACTTTCTAAATGTATGCATATGTTATTTCTTTAAATACCAATATTCTAACATATTTTTCTTACAGATTGATGCTTCTTACATACAAAAGCAAGACTGCCTTTTAAACCTTTCCCAAACAATAACGACATTTGACCACTTTGTTGCAGACGACTTTGGAAAACACTTTGGGAAAAGGAGAAAATGCTCATAATGAGAAATTTCTCCTTTTTTCACAATGTTTTCTACTCTATCAGAAGATCACTTTCCAATTACATCACATTTTGAAATGTCGTCTGCAATCTCTTTCAATTTGAGACAGTCGAAAATTTGGCGTTTGGGAAAGGGTTAACAAAACCTCCGTTAGGTACTGGATGATAATGTTTATACTGGCAATGAGTTTTCTCTGCCAAATACATTTTGAATTGTGCTATGCTGATTTGTGTTGGGTCATCCGTAATCAGGCACTAGTCAACATTCGCCAACTGAAGGGTAACTGAGATATTGCTGATAAAATGTTAAAAATCTAAAATATGAACAACATATGTAATGCAAAAGAAACTTTATTCAAGAAATCAGAATCACAGATAAGGTAAACAGTATTAAACATTTTGAAATTTAAAACACAACAAATGATAAAACTATGGAATAAATAAACATCTGGGGGCCCGTTTTACTAAACAACTTACGGAAAATGTTTGCGTAAGTCATAATTGATAAACATTGATAGTATCGTCAATGAAAGTACAATATTGCAATGTGACACGTCATTGGAAGCGTCTCGGAGAGACGATTCCAATGATGTGTCACTTTGCAATATTGCTTCGTCCAATATTGAAATCAGAGGAATTGTTGTTTTAGACTTACGCAAATCTTAAGCGTAAACTGTTTAGTAAAACGGTACCCTGGTATGAAAATGTTAAATACGAGGAACTTTACATTTCAAAAGCAAACCTATTCTACTAATGCAAACAACGACCTTATAAATGTTTATAAGGTCTTTGATCGCAACAAATGTTAAGAAATGACAGAAAATTTTACTTCTAAAGTATTCGAAGAATTGAGTTATTGGCAATAAGGAAGCATAATCTTACGCACATAATTTTCCTTACCCAATACAATTTCAAATTACTTTTCAGTAGTAACCATGATGTAAATCGAAAATGTTTTACAAGGGATCAATCTAGTCTCTAAATCAGGATATTAGACCGATCAAAATGTATAGTATAATGGCAGCACTTGGCATGAAAATAACAAATTCACAGTATGGCACTGGGTAAAAACCTTTGTGACAAAAAGGATGAATTGATCATTATATACAATCTATCGCTTTGTCGCATTGAACTGTATTCTTGATTTTTAACACGTATAGCGTCATTTGAGACAGCGTTGCTCTAACTTAGGTTTGAGCAAAAAGGTCGAGTACGAGTTTATTAATGAATTATGACTCAAGTACCACAACATAATGCAAACTGTTGTGGATGAAAAATGATGCTATACATGGAAAATGTTTAACCATTACCAAACGCCAAATTGAAAGAGTTTGCAGACGACAATACAAAATGTGATGAAATTGGAAAATACTCTTCTGATAGGACAGATAACATTGTGGGAAAAGAAGAAATTGCTCGTAATGAGCAATTTCTCCTTTTCCCACAATGTTTTCCAGAGTCATCTGCAACAAAGTGGTTAAACGTCATATTGTTTGGTAATGGGTTAACTTAAGTTGCAGCAAAAAAGTCGGGTACGAGTTCATGAATTAATTATGTCTCATGTACCATACCATAATGGAAACTGTTGTGGATGAAAATAAATACTATAAATGGAAAATGTTTAAGGAAAAAAGTGAAAAGATAAATAAATTAAAGAATATGGGGAGAATGGTAGACTGACCAATACAATACATGAAAGGAAAGTATCTGATAATGCCGTATACGCACATAGGCCTATCGCGAACATTTATTTACAAGAAATGATTTTGCTTTACATGATAAGTAATCCGTTAGACAAATTACTGCTGCCCTAATCTTATTATGCTATTGTACACATAGATATATTCATTTAACAATTACTCCGTCTATACTTGTTCTTGATTTTTTCTTTTAATAGATAAAGGAACATATGCTGGTTATGAGCATATTCTCCTTGTATAACACTTGTCTCTTTCTAACAACAAGTGTTTATTCTTGATAATAAAGTTTTCGTCAGCTGTTTATGGTAACTTTATCGCCTCAAAAACGAGTATTAATTGGTTTATTCATAACTCCATCTAGATTCCAAATATGGCGCCAAATGAAACCGGAGCTGTATCAAGCTATTTATAGCACCGTGAATGAGAAATACAACAGATGGAGCCAGTATGGAAAGAAAACAATGTGTTTGGCTCTGACTACGCTAAACAGATTTTAAAACATTTTTTTTTATATATGACAAATAAAGGTAGATGAAAGAACTTATCAATCGATCAAAGATATTAAATAGAAACTAATAACAAATGGTAGTAATTTTATGGTTAGCTAGTAAGATATTCCAATTTCCTCTCTATGTCTCAGAGAAATTTCAATGAGCTTTATGAATTCGACACCACGGACATGAGGGTAAATCAAAAGAATCCCTCTTGTTACAAATCCCCGCTTGTTTGACAAAGTGTGAACGCAGAATATTGTTTCCGGAGTGATTCGTTGATCACGGAAAGTCACGAAGTATAAATAACGACCCCCTCGTAACCATGAAACCATTGTCACGATGACACATTCGTTTATCGTCGTGAATTTCCGTAATAAACGACCGCACCAAAAATAGCACCATAGTTTTCACGGATAAACAACATCGGACCTAACATCGAGTTTATATAACACACACAGTTGCAAGAGCTTGGATACGACTGTTCCATTTTAGACTGTGCCGATTTGGTGGTTCCGACAAACATCTCGGACAAACACTGACCGACGATCTCTGTGAAGGTGTCTTTATACATCTTTGCAATTCCTGTAAACGTTTAGACGAAACAGTGGCTTAAATGCTGCTTGATACTACATGGGCACTTCCGTAAATAGAATCATAAATGTTAGCTAAGAAATCCTCATTGGAAAATTGTATTGCATGCTCAAATGATGAAGTTCTACTCTCCCTCCCTCCCCTCATCCCCACCCTCCCTCCCTCCCCCTCCCCTCCCCCTTCCCCTGCCACCCCAAGTGATTCTCACTGTCCATCACATAACGTTTCTCAATATTGCACGTATTGATTAGAAAGATTATAGCAATAATCTCAATGGTTTGTACTAAGTTCGCTAAGAGTATCGTAAACCCATGTCCTTTCCTTGTCAACGTCTTTCTGAATAAGAAGGCTCCACCCCTACACACTAACTACAAAACAACACTCTGTGATTGTCTTATATTGTTTTAACCCTTACCCACACGACAAGTTTTCGACTGTCCCAAATTGAAAGAGTTTGCAGACGACATTTCAAAATGTGATGAAATTGAAAAATATTCCTCAGATAGGGCAGAAAACCTTGCGGGAAAAGGAGAAAATGCTCTTAGTGAGCAATTTCTCCTTTTCCCACAATGTTTTCTCGAGTCTTCTGAAACGAAGCGGTTAAATGTCGTCATGGTTTGGTAATGGGTTAACACGTTGCAAATGTCGATTCCAGCAGTTTGGTGATGTTCCGGAAGTGCTTGGTAAGAGAGGTTCGCCTCTTGAAGATTTGTTTCCGGTTCCGTTTAGGGAGCAGCCATGTGTGAATATGTCGCGTTTAGAAAATCCATCAGCACCACTCCGTCTTTCACGACAATGTAAGCCCTTATCATCTCGTAAGATGTACTGGAGTCAAGAGAGGTGAACTCGGAGGACAATTCCGTCACGGGAACATCAGCGTTTATCTGTTGTTTAACCAAGGCGAGTTCTATATTGCAGATGGCGCTGTCGATGTCGCTTTCGAGGTCCCGTAGCTTCGTTCTCAAATTGTCTTCACCCGATATGACACCGATAGTTCCTTTGGTTCGACATTCCTTGATATGGGCAGCCAGTTCGTACAGCTGCTGTCTGTGCTGCAAAAGGGCGTCCGTAGGCTGAAACCATAGGAAAAGACAACATGTAATAAATCCGTCGGTCGTTCTACGTCCTTGTTTATTTCAGAGCTGTTGTTGTTTTTTCTTACAATAGGGGGTACTTAAGGAAACTCTACCGTAGTTTGGCTTTTCGAATTATCATCGTCGTGATTATCTATTTTAAGTTTGTCATTATTTTTAAAACCGTTTTAAATAATGTTTCCTTTATATGATGACCCCTCCCCCTTTCCGACAAGTATTATCCTCATTTCTTAAAGATGATTATTCACAGATGTGCAAAAATTCGATTTTTTTAAACTGTACAGAAGCTGTACCCTTAAATGATACGCACTGGAGAACAGTTGTTTAAATGAAATTTAGATCATTTTTCATTATGTAAATTGTGTGTGTGTACATTGAATTAACGTGAATAATAACCCAAAAGCGTAAAAATCAATCAATCAATCAATCAATCAATCAATCAATCAACCAATCAATCAATCAATCAATCAATCAATCAATCAATCAATCAATCAATCAATCAATCAATCAATCAATCAATCAATCAATCAATCAATCAATCAAGCAATCAATCAATCAAGCAATCAATCAATCAATCAATCAATCAA
Organism: Cerastoderma edule; assembly: GCA_947846245.1. Taxonomy (NCBI): domain Eukaryota; kingdom Metazoa; phylum Mollusca; class Bivalvia; order Cardiida; family Cardiidae; genus Cerastoderma; species Cerastoderma edule. Next base: position 17,898,627 of record OX401415.1, on the reverse strand, counting down.
TCAATCAATCAATCAATCAATCAATCAATCAATCAATCAATCAATCAATCAAACAATCAATCAAACAATCAAACAATCAAACCAATGAAATAGATAGTCAATCAATCGAATAACAGCATATTTATCTGTAAACGTACCTCGGATACTGCCGCTGCGAGCTGTTCTTCGCTGGTAGCCAGGTCAGAAGTATTG
>OX401415.1:17863435-17893435 GCA_947846245.1 Cerastoderma edule | reverse complement strand
ACCACTTTGTTGAATACAACTCTGAAAAACATTGTGGATAAATGAGAAACTGCTCATAACGAACAATTTCTCCTTTTCCCTCATTGGTTTCTGCCCCCTCAAAAGTTAATATTCGAATTTCATCATATTTTAAAATGTCGTCTGCAAACTCTTTCAATTCGGAACACTCGAAAATGTGGCGTTTGGTAAAGAAAACTTGTAAACTATAATACAATTGAATGTAACGATTGAAAGCATAATCAACTTATAAATCGCCATTGTATCTAAGTATTTACAGTATACAAATGGTGAATCCAAAAACCGTTCTTACATATTCATTAAGATACGAATCAGTTCACCATATACAGGCTCTAGGATTTTATATGTTACTAAGCTTGCTATTCCCCAGTGTGAATGAGATAAAAAAAAGATCAGCCGTTGTCCAGTTTTAAAGAAAGTAATTTTTAATTCCCAAGTTTTCCACACATTTATAAACGAACAGCTCTATAGTGTTATTATATATAAAAATTGTGTTTGGAAATACATACCATATAGTACATTCAGCATCTTTTTTCCTCTTTATTTTCGTAAGTGTTATAATGCGTTATACAGGGAGAGATTCCAAGTTTGAAATATTGAAGACACTATTCGATCGTGAAATATTTATAAATGTAGTACTCACCTCCCTAATGTCATCCTATTTTATAATCCTAAGAGGAAAATCCCCCAAATCTAAATTTCACAATATATCCCCTTTCCGGACTTTTCTCGTGTCCTTGGTATTCCAGTGACACAAGTCTACATCCCTTCGTCATCGAATTCCGGTCGGCGACTCGGTGTTTATCGGTGTCGAAAATCCAGGACTACTTGTCAATACTTTACCACTAAAAAGACCCTACGAACACCCGGCTTTTACAAGTCAATAATCGTTACCCTTCGCTTTTTAACACGTCCCTTTTAATGCTGCATATCGAGTTTGATTTTCTGTTAATCGAAATCCGTTTAGTAGAAAATAAGCGTCTTCGAGTCTTTCTGTCGAAAAAATCATGGGAAATATTCCAATAGTATTAATATTGATAAAGCATTATCATAAACATTGATGATAAAAATCCTTCAATATACACTCTCATTTAATAAAGGAGACGAGGAAATCCAATTTACGGAAACTTTAATCTTAAATCATTTAAACGTTTTCCTTTATATGTGTTACTGAACAAAATGATAACACCTATTGTAGCCTAGAAGAATGATATCATACATTCGCATTTTTAAATCGGCATTAAAGATCGGAACGAAATAAGAAATGTCTTTTTTTTCTATTTCATGATTTTAAATTTATCGAGTAATGATTATTCTAAAGGGATATATGACGGAAACAATTGGCAAAGACCATTGTTCGATCCCTTACCATGTCATATGAGGAAGTTATGACACACTCCGATTTTCGTAGCGGTTGAGTGAAAAGTGCTTATTCAACGATGCGAGGAGTATTGGAAGTTGAAGATAAATTTCTATAACCCTTTCTCAGACAACACATTTTCGACTGTCCCAAATTGAAAGAGTTTGCAGACAACATTTCAAAATGTAATGAAATTGTAAATTATTCTTCTGATAGGAAAGAAAACATTGTGGGAAGAGGAAAAAATTGCTCGTTACGAGCAATTTCGCCTTTTCCCACAATGATTTCTAAAGTCGTTTGCAACAGAGTGGTCAAATGTCGTTATCGTTTGGGAAAGGGTTATTCAACGCTGCGAGGAATATTGCAAGTTGAAGATAAATTTGTATAAAGCTGCACATCATCTGTTCAGTTTTATAATACGCACTGAAGGGAAGTCATTAAAGGCAAAACTAGAACGGATTCAATCCTGTATGTAAACATCACTATGTACAATGTACTCGTCAAATAAAATGTCTGTTTTGTTCTGTTCTGTTCCTGTAAAGTGAATATACAGTAAATCAACATCGATTTAAATCCAAAAGCGTGACATTGATTTTGAGATCTACCGCATATAAACTTTACATACTCCTAAAAGCGGATTGGATTCGTTTTAACCCATTTAGGGTTTAGAATGGGCATGCGAAATCGATGTGGAACAAGACGAAAATGCTCAAGATGAGCAAATTCTCATTGTGTCAAAATGCTTGTTTCCTTGTTTTACATGCAGCAATTTCATTTGGTTATAACATGAGATCATCATGTCATCCATGTACTCCCATATCATGTAATATGTACAGAACAAATAACAAGATTTGAAGTATGAGAGGGTATGCAAAAAACATTTATACTATAACTTGGGAATTATGTATCAAAAGCGAGTTGGAATCATTAAGAAATACGGGTAATTTTCTCATCTAAACCCTGGAACCGACTTCATACTTATACAAACAGGATAGACACAGGCCAACCGCCAAGTAAATTAAGGTTTTTGGGAAGCAGACGGCACAAAAATCTATCTTTAGAAAACTACCCGTCATTCTAAGGGTTAGACAATATATCTTTAAAGGCCCATTAAAGGAGATTAATGCTATATCAAACTATATTATTTGGTAAAATATTGGGCAGATTCAAAAAGTTATCACCAGAAAACACCATCAGCACAACTTAAATGTGAAAGTAAACCAGAAATAACCAATATTAGCAAGTTTTATAATTCAGATTTCCTGATTCTTCACCTCTAACCTTGGCAGTTGATACACACATTTTTGAACCGACCAATCAGAATTCCTTATTTTGAAAATGTAAACAAACAGGTTGTTGATAAACTTGATTGAATTGGAGACAAGTATATTTCAAGCACAAAATAACTTATCTTAAATGAGTCTTGTTAATAGGGTCTCAATGTGTTCATAAATTAATTCTCATGACTTTTATGAACATAATAAAAGAACTCCATAAATCTTTTCACTATTTTATTTGTTCTCCTCTCCTTTGATATGCCTTTAACGGCTGCGAATTGACGTGTTAAACAAACACTTATATGCAGTAATGGGTTTTATCATGTGCCCCAGTTATTGTAAAGAAATTATCGCCATCGAAGGCATTTATCAACGTACATAAAACTCTCAATGAAAGCTAGATTTTCAAATAATGAATACTTGAAATATTTAGTCAAATACTGCACAATCTGCTTATGTAGGGACAATCTGCTAATATAAAACGTATACGTTTTACTATAACCTGAATTGAAGTTAGTCGTCAAAGGGTAAATAGATGATTAGTTTCGAGTGCATTAACGAAAGTTTCCAAAGAATGCGAGAATGTGGTGTAAAACCCCGATCGGGGTCAATTTACCCAATCAGACCTAAGAAGCATTATTCGGGTATCCCGCATCGCTATGTAGTCAGGAAGGAAACGGTCAATGCTATTTCAGAATGTTCATATCAACAAGGCTGACTCTATCATTTGACCTGTTGGGGTTTATCACATTATTGAAAGTGGGAATAAAGGAAACCAAATATAGCACGGGAAACATGCTGTTTCTTTCTTTTTCAAAGGCTAGAGAGAAATAAGAAAGGGATAAATTGCTCTCATATTGTATACGAAATACTATTTTCATCGTTTTGCGGTTAATTGTATGTTTAGGAAAAGTGCGATTACATGGTTAGGCTCTATGAACTTTGTTCTGTTATGTTCCGTTCTCATAATTTAGCCCTTAGTCCCCCTTCCCCATGCATATGCCCAGCAATAGCCTTTCACAATCCATATATGCCTTTGTCACTATGGTTTTAACCCTTTTCCAAACCCAAGTTTTTCACTGTTCAAAATTTAAAGAGCTTGCAGACGCCATTTTAACATGTGCTGAAATTGAAAAATGATTTTCTAGAAGGGCAGAAAACATTGTGGGAAAAGGGGAAACTGCTCGTTAAGAGCAATTTCCCCTTTTCCCATAATGTTGTCTAGAGTTGTCTGCAACAAAGTGGTCAAATGTCGTTATTGTTATGCAATGGGTTAAAAGACTTTGCTGTCAGATGCTCGCAAGTGAGGTGTTACTGAGTAGTTTGAGCGTTGACCAGTACATGTATAAAGGAAAAGAAATTCATCCTCTAACACCCGGGTATATGCTACTTTTCCTTGGAAAGGATGACAAAGGTAAAACATTAAACTTGATACCCTTGCATGCCCCACTTTATTGTAGCTCACATAATGCTACATTTACTACTGTAGCTAAATGATGAGTTGTTTCAAATGAGTAATTAATCTTTTTATTACGATTGTTCGTTCATATCCAATACCACAGATGAAATATAAAGTCTTCATGTTTTGACGTTTGCCGTTTCATACAATTTGGATAATTCACAAATTGCAATGGGTGGATTGGTAAACCTTTAGCTCTAAATGATTTGAAGGTCTGCGATTGTGAAGGTTTTATACGGTTTGAACACAGTATCACCTAACGACACATTGTTTGTGTCTTCCAGATGACGGTTTGCCTCAAGAAATTCCTGCCTTTGTCACTGTGCTTTTTCAATCTATTCACATATCACAGCAGAACTGAAAGGTTTTTCACATGTTTTCAAAGCTTTTCGAAAGTCGTCTGCTTCAAGGAAAAAGTTCTTCTGCAGGAGGTAAAGAGTTAATTTAAGGAGAAATGTCACGTATAACTAATCGGTTTCATTTTCTATGATTCAGTACAAGCAATATTTTCAAATACCTTTTTTTCACATTTTTAATTGTCGTCTATGACAACTTGAACTTTTCCTTGATTAGTATGGGAGATGAAATAAGGATAAGGCAGGTAAGTTGTCTCCGATTGGATGAATTCGTTTTCATTACGGATATGATTAAAAGAAACTAGCAAGAAAACTATTTTCCTCCGCATTCCTCATCGTATGTCTCCTCATCGCATGTCTTCGCAACAGTTAGCCTGTTGAGCTACATAGTGCCAAGTGGTGCATTTGGCTTTGAGTCATAGTACATTATTGCTTCAATTATAGAAATGTAACTGCTTAAGGAGCATCGCGCATGCGCAAGGATCCTAAGATCAAGGAATTAATCGGTAAGGAAAAGTTAAATGTTGCATTGTATTATCAAGGAAACTATTTAGTAATACCTGTTCACATGGTGGTTTGATTTAAAGTTATGTGGGTGGGGAACAGTAAGCAAAAACCCATGCTTCCACACAAAGAGCAAACAACACCAAACCTTGTCGGATTGGACCATCACTGCAAAGTGGATGGCCAATGGTTTTAGCGCCTCTAATAGAAAGAAGTTATCAAGGGTAAGTAACCGTTTTGAACCCGAGACGGATTACGGACATTTTCAATAATTGCCCAAGCGTAATCGGACTCATGTAAATGGTCGCTTAATATTGTAATCGCCCCGTGTTATTTTATGGATCTTAGGTCATGCCTTTATTTCTATGCATGAGTACATTTATGTGCTTTCATTAGCTTGTAAAGCACTTTTGAACATATGTCTAATTATGATAAAAGTGCTATATAAATATGGTGTATAATAATTATAATGATAATAATAATAATGTGCTCTGAACTGGGCTTTCTGTCCCACGTATCGCCATATGGTCGCTTAACGTTTTACTAAACGCCAAACTTTCGACCGTCCTAAATTGAAAGTATTAGCAGACGACATTTCAAAATGTGTTGAATTTGGAAAATGATATTCTGATAGGGTAGAAAATATTGTGGGAGAAGGAAGAAATTGCTCGTTACGAGCAATTTCTTCCTTTTCCCACAATGTTTTCCAGAGTCGTCTCCAACAACGTGGCTAAATGTCGTTATTGTTTGGTTATGTTTTAAGCTTGAATAACCAATGACGAGCCAAACGCTAGACATTAGACGAAAGTATGGAATGTTGGGTTTATGCCGTTTTAGCAGTAAATCTCTTATATCGCTGTGAACAGCGCACCTATTCATGATTCGAGTAATTACCCGTCGGGGCGGCACATTATTCATGCGACACCGACGATCAATTTCCCACATCAATATAGTTCGTCGGTACATGTAAAATCACAACAGTTGAATCCCTTACTCAATTGTACCTTACTTTGATAATAAACTGCTTAAAGCAACAGTGACCGCTGTGACAACAGCATAAATTGCCTTATATGAGGAATGTATCAATATGTCGCAATCAGTTTTTATAAAAGCATGCCTTTTTTATTCTCTTTTTTCATCTGCTATTGCTTTCAGTTAAATCAGTCACAAAATTCCCATAAGGACGAATGGTTGACTGAACATTTCCCATGAGCGTAGATATAAAATGTATGAATGGAAATGCAAATATTTTCGTTAAGGTTGGGTCGACCCAGTTTTTGTCAAATTCCGCACTTCGTCATCCAACCTTTGAGTAATGTGTATAGGTTTATCAAAATTAACCCTTTCCCAAACGCCAAATTTTCGACTGTCCCAAATTGAAAGGGTTTGCAGACGACATTTAATGATTGGATGAGATTGAATAATAACATTCTGATAGGGCAGAAAACAATGTGGGAAAAGGAGAAATTGCTCTTAACGAATCGTCTGCAAGAAACCGGTTCAATATCGTTATCGTTTGGTAAAAGGTTACGGACGATTTATCAATCAGACAACGAGATTGTTCCGGAAGAAACGAATCATATCGGAATAGAGAAAGTCAACTCGGTTTTCATCGGGTTTCTTCAATTGGCCAACTCCTCGGCACACCTGTAACACTTGCAAAACGCCCATGTCTGTCTAGTTTACGCATCAACGTCGTACGTTACAGAGAATGATTAACGGAAATTCACGAAAAGTGTTTGCCGACCGGAAAGTAATTATCTCCTTGACAATTACTTCCGCATTGGAGTTAACAAGAGATATAACTCAGAGAGTATGAGAACTTTATCGAAGGTTAATTTGAAATATTGGACACATTCCCCTGTTCATATACTACAAAATGGAAAACTCTTTCACCTTTTGTCATGTTCAAGAATTCATAAAATCAACCAATCGGTTTGAGTCTTAAGCATATATATTAGATAATGTTTCTCTATATACTATCTTGAAGTCGTAATAATTCTATAATATTAATTTTGATCTTGCAAATTTATTGGTAAGGCGGGAAATTCCTTGTGGTGTTGTGGGCAGGATAGGATGTATGCATTTTTAGACAAATAACGGGTGTAATACATAATTATATATGTATAAAATATGTTTATTTGTAAAAAAAAAAAAGCAAAAGAAAAAAAATATTTATATTCTATTTATAATCCATTTCAAAATTTATGTCTTCCTTTAGAACGGGCCAATCGCTAATGTTGTTAAAACGGCCCAATCCTTTTGCATTATACTGTTATACTAATTGTGTATGTGTTGTGTTTATGTATGATTCGTCTTGCTATATGTTGTACATATATCATGTGAACGTTTCCCTTTTTTGCAATAAAATATGATTAAACTAATATAAAACGTAACCCAACATACCTCTTTTCCATATAATTCATCTGGTTCGACAAATCTTTTGAGAGAGAAATGAGAAAAAGGAAGTGTATTTCATCCAGATTCAAAGATTAGATAAAAAGTCCTAACAAAAAGATGAAATGTACAATTGGATCAAATGTTCCATTGAACAGACATTTTCAAATATGTACGCAGCCGTTACGCAAATAAAAAAAAATCTGCTTTCACATTTTATGTCTTAGCCAGACACTCGTTGAGCGAATTCTCAGCAAAAGGAAATTTGGACAAATCATGTTGGTCGATGATGTTGTTAGTGAAGGAAAATATGGTTATTTTGAATAAGTTCTATGCTTTCCAATCGCAATTCCTGGGTGCCGTTTTACTAAATAACTTACAGAAACTATTCGCGTAAGTCATAACTGATACACATGGATAGTATCTTAAATGAAACTACAATATTGCAATGTGACACGTCATTGGAAGCGTAACGGAGGCATTTAAGGGATATCGGCCACTTTCTTGTGTAATGCATCACACAAAGAATTCTACAGAGGTCTTTGGATATTTTCCGGACATCTTTTCGAACCTTACCCTTATAGTGCTGGAACCAACTTCACGCCTATACAAACAGGTTAGATCCAGGCCAGTCACCAAGGGCTGGTCCCTGATATAACCTGTTTGCTACTCTGACCCTCTCACCTCACCAGAATGTAGCAGATATTTAAGGTTTTGGAAAGCAGACGACACAAATACCTATTTTTAGAAAATTTACCAGCATTCCAAGGGTTTATGACATGGTCCAATTCCGAAACACTGTCTTCTTGATACATTTGTACTTACTTAGATAACTTCTACTGGTGGCAAGTTGTAAACCTTATATATCTGGCCTTGACCTAAAGACCTTTTACGTAAATTAAAACCGACAAAGCCCATTTACAGCTGCTTGTTCGCGAATGTGATTTCATTCAAACTGCACAGCAGATTTACCGGTACATGATACGCATTGTAAAATAGTCGTTCGAAGCAAAATCTGACGACTCCTGAATCAATTATGCTTTCAAAAGCTTTTGATTATTTGTACATTGTATATCATTCAACAATGCACAAACGGCATAGTCTAAACGACATTTTATTTTTCCTTGTTTCATGTATGAACATGCTGCTTTAACCCTTTACTAAACGCCATATTTTCTCCTGTCCAACATTGAAAGAGTTTGCATGCGACACTTCAAAATGTGATTAAATTGGGGGAAAACAGTCTTCTGATAGGGCAGAAAACATTGTGGTCACAAGCAATTTCTTCTTTTCACACGATTATTTCCAGAGTCGTGTGTAACAAACTGGTCAAATACCGTGATTGCCTGGTAAAGGGTTAATAACAGTTCTCAGATCGGAATTATCAAAAGACATGCTTCCCTCCTACTCGGTCCCGAAATAGAGAGGAACTTTGACCGTTCTAATGAGAAACACGAGACTGTCAATGAATTATCACCAGTATGTATGAAATTCCGTAAATCGTACTTTAAAATATCAAATGTATTTTCCGAGACTAGCTATTATTCTTTCTCTTTTGATCATGACTATACAAACTGATAAACACCACTGTGTCAAAGGAATGAATAAATCATGAGCAATTTATCCTTTTGTCACAATCAATTTTACCCAATACCATGAGGAAACTGAAATTGTTCCATGCGGGTAGTTTCGTTTTCATGTTTCTTCATTAGGGGGTTGTCATACATACATGTACATGTACTCATATTGTGGGGGTGGTTGGGTTAGTATGAGTGGTAGGTTAAAGGCACATCTCCAATTCCGTATTTCCCAGAAATCCACACACTTACGTTTGTGACGTTGTTGTATCACAACAGCGTCACAGCCGTATTCGAGTATGCTTGAATAGCTAGCTCACTTTGCAATTATTGTCCTATGTCGAGAGTTTATGTGAAATGAATACATAAGTGTATTACCTCGTAGATTGGGTTTACATGTACCACACACCCTCTGGTAGATCATCATCATTGTAACCAGAGTATGACGTTGCTTCAAATGAACACCATATTCTTTCGTTTCCCTGTCCGATTGTCTCATTTGATTATTGTTTTCTTTATATATATTATTTGGTATTTTTCTCTTTCTTTCAATTTTCCTCATTATGGTTTGCTGTTCCTTCTACCCTTCATTTTTCAACCCGTGGTTTATTTTTATACAGGCACATTTCACTTATTATCCCTTTCCCAAACAACAAATTTTCTATTGTCCCAATTTGAAAGGGTTTGCAGACGACATTTCAAAATATGATGAAATTAGCAAATCATCTTCTGATAGGGAAGACAACACTGTGGGAAAAGGAGAAATTTCTCATTTTCCCACACTGTTTTCTAAAGTCGTCTTAAACAACGTGGTCAAATGCCGTTATTGTTTGGGAAAGGGTTATATACAGGCGGCGAGTCATTTTTGTATAATATTACAGTCAATTCGACTATTTTTGATTCAGAATTATTGTACTATATTGAATAAAACACAATCAATTCATGCATTTCAACACCCAATGATGAGAAATTGAAAATGAAACTCGGGTATTACCCTACACCAAACGCGAAATTTTAGCCTATCCCAAATTGAAAGAGTTTGCAGACGACATTTTAAAATGTGATGAAATTTGAAAGTAATCTTCTAATATGACAGAAAACATTGTGGGAAAAGGAGAAATTGAACGTCACGAGCAATTTCTTCTTTTCTCACAACGTTTTCAAGAGTCGTCTGCTTAAAAACTGGTCAAATGTCGGCATTGTTTGGTAATGGATTAAACGACAAACAGTGTACATTGTATGAGCAGTTAAACAAGGCTTTAAATTGAGGGAGAGAAACCCTTTGCTTTACGATGGACCACAGCATTTTATTCTTTCTGCGTTTTAGCTACTATAACGTTCAATATGTACGACGAGGGATCAGTCGATGTAAGGAAAACACTGCGTAAAAAGCTTGACAGTTATATCACGGTAATAGTCACCTATTATCGATACCAGAAAATTCAAACGCTCTTAACCCTTTCCCAAACAACACATTTTCGACTGTCCCTAATTGAAAGAGTTTGCAGACGACTTTTCAAAATGTGATACTATTGGAAAATAATCTTCTGATAGGGCAGAAAACATTGTGGGAAAAGGAGAAATCGCTCGTTACGACGTCTGCAACAAAGTGGTCAAATGTCGTTATTGTTTGGGAAAGGGTTAAGGCTTTAGGGTGAATGCTGTTTTCAACGGTGGGTTACTTACATTACGGTGACCGGATCACCTAGGCATGTGTAGTATGGAGTATTCTGGCCATTAGTACTCAACAAAACGCCTGTTAACCCTTTCCCAAACAACAACGGCATTTGACTACTTTGTTGCAGACGACTTCAGAAAACATTGTGGGAAAATGAGAAATTGCTCACGACGAGCAATTTCTCCTTTTCCCAAAAGGTTTTCTGCTCTATCCGAAGAATATTTTTCAATTTCATCACATTTTGAAATGTCGTCTGCAAACTCTTTCAATTTGGGACAGTCCAGAATTTGTTGTTTTGGAAAGGGTTAGACCGTTTATAGGAATGGAATGGCCAATTGTCTGATGCGTGGTAGTCTAATGTGGGACCTTGAACTTTGCGACTTTATTGAGAACTTGTTAACTGGTCTTACACATAGCTTGCGCTTGACTTGGAATAATCATAAGAATGCGAATCCACAACCACGAACAATGGGTAGATGTATGATATGTAATATAGAACCAGCCATTTGATTTGTTTTCAAACTCAACAGTTATTTTAAATATGTCTACTTATTACATAGATATAGACATTAGATATACGTGTTGATATAAATGTTGAAAGTGCATTCTAAACATCGTATCTGTCTCTTTCCCCTCCCTCATTTTATCTACACTCTTTTCGTTTAGTTCAATATACAGTCCATCTTGTGTTAAGCAGCCACCCTTTTAAGCAGCCAACCTGCCTTAAGCAACCACTACAGAAAGTCACATTGTTAGATTTATAATGTACATCAATTTGTGTTAAGCAGCCAACCTGTCTTAAACAGCCAATCTACTCTGTCCCATAGGCTGGACTCTTAACACAAGCTTGACTGTACATATATATTCTTTTCAGCGTTTTATCCTATTTATTTCAACTATGTGTTTTTAACATGTGAACACATGGCAACGTTTAAAAGACAAGTACTCTTGTAAGTTGACATCGCATGAGCTTGATGGTTTACTTTTGCAATTTTCAGATTCATTAGAGCTTAACGAAATGGTTCTTTGGTATCAAGACAACGCAGTATTTACTGTGAATCATAAACATGTAAATCCTCTTCTTTAACCCTTTCCCAAACGATAACGACATTTGACCACTTTGTTGCAGACGACTTTAGAAAACATTGATGGAAAAGGAGAAATTGTTCGTAACGAGCAATTTTTCCTTTTCCCACAATGTTTTCTGCCCTATCAGAAGATTATTTGCCAATTTCATCACATTTTGAGATGTCGTCTGCAAACTCTTTCTTTTTGGGACAGTCGAAAATTTATTGTTTGGGAAAGGGTTAAAAGTGCTGGTTCACAGACGTTAGAAAATTTGAAGTTTTGAAAACCAATTTCATTTAAAATACACACCAGTTAAACTGTTATATGGTGCGTACTAAGGAGAGGTTACTAGAAGCAAACATTCAATCGTTTTTCATTCTCTCAAAAGTGGGTACAGTGAATTAACATGTACGTTTATCTTAAAGAAAAACCTTGAGATCCCTTTTTAAAAATGCTGCATACAGACAGTCCATGCTTAGATTAATTGACGCTTCCTGAATTAATAATGCTTGCAATAGCTACTCTTGATTTTATGTCAAACAACAATAAAAAATATATCTTTTTTCAACGGCATTTCATTTTGACTTTCAAATTGTCTCTTCTTTTTGATTAACCATTTCCCAAATAATAACGACATTTGACCACTTTGTTGCCGACGACTTTAGAAAACATTGTGGGAAAAGGAGAAATTGCTCGTAACAAGCAATTTCTCCTTTTCCCACAAGGTTTTCTGCTCTTTCTGAAGATTTTTTTTTTCAATTTCATCACATTTTGAAATGCCGTCTGCAAACTCTTTCAATTTGGGACAGTCGAAAGTTTGGTGTTTTGGAAAGGGTTGAACAGACACTTAGAATTAACCCTTTTCTCCATTACTACGACGCATCTGCTGGAGAACAGTATTATACTAATGTCACAACAATGGCGTATTTCCCTTCTTATGAGCAATTCTATTTGTAATCACATTATTTCCAAATATCATTGGTATATGTACGGCGTAGCTATTTTTTTACGACTTCTTTTGCTTTCAATGTGGACGCATCACAAGTTTCAAAATTGGTGAAATGAGTAATACCTTCTTTTGGGGATTAATGGCGGCGGCAAAGCGTACTTTCGTTTTGAATTTTTCTCCTATCAAATCTTTTTAAAGATTTTAGGAGAAGGTTCTGTAAACCACCTCTGGTTTATACTGTACCGGAAATACTTCACTGTTGTAAGCCAATTCGAGTCCTCCATATGGCTCATTCGGTAGTGAAACCGGCCTTCATTAACCCTTTACCAAACGCCAAACTTTCGACTGTCCCAAATTGAAAGGGTTTGCAGACGACATTTCAAATTGTGATGAAATTGAAAAAAAAAATCTTAACACGTTAAGAGCAATTCCTCTCTTTCCCACCATGTTTTCCCGGGGTCGTCTGCAACGCACTGGTCAAATACGTTATGGTTTGGTAATGGGTTAAAGGTTTTTTAAGTTAAAAACTCATGCTAGATTGATGCTATTGCGAATACCAAATACAGTAAGAGTAAAATGAAGCCGGGGACAGGGAAAATTAACTTCTGCTAGAAGTCCTATTTTTTCGTCCAATAAGAACAAATATAATTAACAACCACACAAAATACGTTTTGAAAATCAGTTGTATGGAGGTGGGAGAATGTTCATCTTGTTTATACATGTCGGCCTTTTCCCTGTTCCGGGTGGGTTTCGGGTAGGTGGCGTCAGATGAAGACCGATTATTCAGGCTGAATACGAAATATCCTGTTGAGTTGATTTGAATCTGCTGAAATTGTTGTAAACTCGTAAAGTTACCCCACACCCATAACACTTTCCCAAACAACACATTTGCGGCTGTCCCTAATTGAAAGAGTTTGCAGACGACATTTCAAAATGTGATGGAATTGGAAAATAATTTTCTGATAGAGTAGAAAACATTGTGGGGAAAGTAAAAATTGCTCGTCACGAGCAATTTCTCCTTTTCCCACAATGTTTTCTCAAGTCGTCTGCAACAAAGTGGTCAAATGTCGTTATTATTTGGGAAAAGGTTAAAAGATGATTTGAACGCACGTGTGTACTGGTTACCATTAGAAAAAGGGAAAGCAGTGTTTTGTACATAGGTTTCCAATGGGAAAACCATTCTATTATACGATAAATTATCATTATAACCCTTTAAACGCTGGGTAGCTTTCTTAAAATAGATTTGTGTGACGTCAACTTTCCCAAAACCTTAAGTATCTGCTTACTTTTGATGAGGAAAGATACTCGGAGTAGCAACCAGGTTAGATCAAAGGCCAGACGCCAATTTACTTGGCCTGTGATCTAGCCTGTTTGCACAAGCATGAAGACGGTTACAGCATTATAAGGGTTAAATAGCGTGCTTGAGGATGGGACACTCTAAGGGTAGAGTTTGTCGACACACATCGAAAGTATTGGTTATTTGTTGGTAAGTGTTTATAACGTTAGCTAACCGCAAGCACATGTAAGTCATAGCAGTGTTGATCGTTAACCCTTTCCCAAACAATAACGACATTTGACCACTTTGTTGCAGACGACTTTAGAAAACATTGTGGGAAAAGAAGAAATTGCTCGTAACAAGCGATTTCTCCTTTTCCCACATTATTTTCTGCCCTACCAGAAGATTATTTTCCAATTTCATTACATTTTAAAATGTCGTCTGCAAACTCTTTCAATTTGGGACAGTCGAACATGTGTTGTTTGGGAAAGGGTTAAATCAACTTCCTATATTGCCCAATATTAGTTGATGCAAAATAGTATTTGTCATCTTACAGAATCATTGTAGAAAAAACGAAACTTCTCTCTTTGACTCATCGCTAACACAGCCTCCCAGCGTATGATAAACTTTCGATTTATGAGTTATATGTCTTAACGTCAGAGAAGCGCATTGGCCTTCATTCACAGGCGCGCGAATATGAGTCTTAAACACGTGACAGATTGAAGAAAGTAGTTCCTGTTTGGAAAAATGAAATGGAAATTCTTAATATGCAGGCTCGTAGTAGTAGTCTTAATCTCGTTTTTATGGCCTTCAAAGCCAACGAAATCAAGACAATAACAAACAAATCTATACACACATTCTTTTTTTTTTTCCTCATTTCTACCAGATTTTAATACTTTAACGATTAAAAAAAAAAGCTCGTTTCTTAAATTGGTCTCTTTGCCGTAATGGTTTCTTTAAGATAATGCTGTAGGTGCGCTTAAACGATATCGTTCCAAACACGCTTTTTGATTATAGACTAAAGACAAATTGAGAAAAGAAAGACCAGTAATAAGATTATGTTCGAAATAGGATTTGTTATTAAATCTTCAAAGATTGGAAAATAGGGCTATTTGATCCTTATATCACAATGGTTTCTACCAAATGCCATAAAAAATTGATGTATGTGCAAATTTGACGATTGTTGTTTGCAAGAACATTTGTCATTTTGCATATGTGATCAACTGCTACGTGATGATGTTTATAAAACCAAGGTCTTGTCGAAACACGTGTGTGATTTCATTATGTAAGAGAAAATACAGCAAAAGGAAATGCTAGTTGTACCCGTTTGATTTTTAAACATAACCTGCTTATATCAACTTTAGATAATAATGAGATAAAAAAAAAAAAAAGCTATGTAGCTTTATCAAAGAAGCTTTTTTTTTTTCCAGTTTATACAATTTTATTCCAAGTACAAAGTTACATAGCTTGACATTCATTTACATGTATTCATATTGATATACAATATCTTTTAGTATTAAGCCCATACACACATTCACTAACATATATCATTCATAAGGCATAAAGTACACACAATGACATACGTTCATACAAAGGCGGAAGAAACACATATACAACACAAAGGCGTATAGACAATGTGAATATACAATACAACAATAACACACACACACACCCCTCACATACGGTCAACACCCCTAGCTCATATTCGAGTGCCATGTATCTACTTGTATTAAATTATATTTTATTTTCGTACGCTCGTAATGTTAATCTAAATGTTAAACTACCATTAGATGGCATCGAGTTGGTTATTTGAATAACGAACCCGGTGCCAAATTCTGGTTGCCAATAAGGGTATATATTTCTTTATAGTCATTCAGCTATTCGCCAATCATACATGCACCACAAATATCTTTACGTTTGGAAATTATTCTTTAAATGAAAAGTGAAACGGAAATTCGCAATACACAGACGCACAGTAGTAGTCTTAATCTCGTTTTTATGGCTTTCAAAACCAACGAAATCAAGGCAATAACAAACAGATCTATACACACATTCTTGAAATGAAAAGTGAAATGGAAATTCGCAATACACAGACGCGCAGTAGTAGTCTAAATCTCGTTTTTATGGCTTTCAAAACCAACGAAATCAAGACAATAACAAACAGATCTTTACAAATATTCATTAAATGAAAAGTGAAATGGAAATTCGCAATACACAGACGCGTAGTAGTAGTCTAAATCTCGTTTTATGGCTTTCAAAACCAACGAAATCAAGGCAATAACAAACAGATCTTTACAAAAATTCTTTAAATTAAAAAAGTGAAACGGAAATTCGCAATACACAGACGCGTAGTAGTAGTCTAAATCTCGTTTTATGGCTTTCAAAACCAACGAAATCAAGGCAATAACAAACAGATCTTTACAAAAATTCATTAAATGAAAAGTGAAATGGAAATTCGCAATACACAGACGCGTAGTAGTAGTCTAAATCTCGTTTTATGGCTTTCAAAACCAACGAAATCAAGGCAATAACAAACAGATCTATACACACATTCTTGAAATGAAAAGTGAAACGGAAATTCGCAATACACAGACACGCAGTAGCAGTCTAAATCTCGTTTTTATGGCTTTCAAAACCAACGAAATCAAGGCAATAACAAACAGATCTTTACAAAAATTCATTAAATGAAAAGACGCAGAGTAGTAGTCTAAATCTCGTTTTATGGCTTTCAAAACCAACGAAATCAAGGCAATAACAAACAGATCTTTACAAAAATTCATTAAATGAAAAGTGAAACGGAAATTCGCAATACACAGGCGCGTAGTAGTAGTCTAAATCTCGTTTTTATGGCTTTCAAAACCAACGAAATCAAGGCAATAACAAACAGATCTTTACAAAAGTTCATTAAATGAAAAGTGAAATGGAAATTCGCAATACACAGGCGCGCAGTAGCAGTCTAAATCTCGTTTTTATGGCTTTCAAAACCAACGAAATCAAGGCAATAACAAATAGATCTTTACAAAAATTCATTATATGAAAAGTGAAATGGAAATTCGCAATACACAGACGCGTAGTAGTAGTCTAAATCTCATTTTATGGCTTTCAAAACCAACGAAATCAAGGCAATAACAAACAGATCTTTACAAAAGTTCATTAAATGAAAAGTGAAACGGAAATTCGCAATACACAGACGCGTAGTAGTAGTCTAAATCTCGTGTTATGGCTTTCAAAACCAACGAAATCAAGGCAATAACAAACAGATCTTTACAAAAATTCATTAAATGAAAAGTGAAATAGAAATTCGCAATACAAATACGCGTAGTAGTAGTCTAAATCTCGTTTTAAGGCTTTCAAAACCAACGAAATCAAGGCAATAACAAACAGATCTATACACACATTCTTTAAATGAAAAGTGAAATGGAAATTCGCAATACACAGACGCGCAGTAGCAGTCTAAATCTCGGTTTATGGCTTTCAAAACCAACGAAATCAAGGCCATAACAAACAGATCTCTACAAAAATTCATTAAATGAAAAGTGAAATGGAAATTCGCAATACACAGACGCGTAGTAGTAGTCTAAATCTCGTTTTTATGGCTTTCAAAACCAACGAAATCAAGGCAATAACAAACAGATCTTTACAAAAATCCTTTAAATGAAAAGTGAAACGGAAATTTGCAATACACAGACGCGCAGTAGTAGTCTAAATCTCGTTTTTAAGGCTTTCAAAACCAACGAAATCAAAGCAATAACAAACAGATCTATACACACATTCTTGAAATGAAAAGTGAAATGGAAATTCGCAATACACAGACGCGCAGTAGTAGTCTAAATCCCGTTTTTATGGCTTTCAAAACCAACGAAATCAAGGCAATAACAAACAGATCTTTACAAAAATTCTTTAAATGAAAAGTGAAACGGAAATTTGCAATACACAGACGCGCAGTAGTAGTCTAAATCTCGTTTTTAAGGCTTTCAAAACCAACGAAATCAAAGCAATAACAAACAGATCTATACACACATTCTTGAAATGAAAATTGAAACGGAAATTCGCAATACACAGACGCGCAGTAGTAGTCTAAATCCCGTTTTTATGGCTTTCAAAACCAACGAATCAAGGCAATAACAAACAGATCTTTACAAAAATTCTTTAAATGAAAAGTGAAACGGAAATTTGCAATACACAGACGCGTAGTAGTAGTCTAAATCTCCTTTTTATGGCTTTCAAAACCAACGAAATCAAGGCAATAACAAACAGATCTTTACAAAATTTCTTTAAATGAAAAGTGAAACGGAAATTCGCAATACACAGACGCGTAGTAGTAGTCTAAATCTCCTTTTTATGGCTTTCAAAACCAACGAAATCAAGGCAATAACAAACAGATCTATACACACATTCTTTAAATGAAAAGTGAAATGGAAATTCGCAATACACAGACGCGTAGTAGTAGTCTTAATCTCGTTTTTATGGCTTTCAAAACCAACGAAATCAAGGCAATAACAAACAGATCTATACACACATTCTTCAAATGAAAAGTGAAACGGAAATTCGCAATACAAAGACGCGCAGTAGTAGTCTAAATCTCGTTTTTATGGCTTTCAAAACCAACGAAATCAAGGCAATAACAAACAGATTTTTACAAAATTCATTAAATGAAAAGTGAAATGGAAATTCGCAATACACAGACGCGCAGTAGCAGTCTAAATCTCGTTTTTATGGCTTTCAAAACCAACGAAATCAAGGCAATAACAAACAGATCTTTACAAAAATTCATTAAATGAAAAGTGAAATGGAAATTCGCAATACAGAATACACAGACGCGCAGTAGCAGTCTAAATATCGTTTTTATGGCTTTCAAAACCAACGAAATCAAGGCAATAACAAACAGATCTTTACACAAATTCATTAAATGAAAAGTGAAACGGGAATTCGCAATACACAGACGCGTAGTAGTAGGCTAAATCTCGTTTTTATGGCTTTCAAAACCAACGAAATCAAGGCAGTAACAAACAAATCTTTACAAAAATTCATTATATGAAAAGTGAAATGGAAATTCGCAATACACAGACGCGCAGTAGCAGTCTAAATCTCGTTTTTATGGCTTTCAAAACCAACGAAATCAAGGCAATAACAAACAGATCTTTACACAAATTCATTAAATGAAAAGTGAAATGGAAATTCGCAATACGCAGACGCGCAGTAGTAGGCTAAATCTCGTTTTTATGGCTTTCAAAACCAACGAAATCAAGGCAATAACAAACAGATCTTTACAAAAATTCATTAAATGAAAAGTGAAATGGAAATTCGCAATACACAGACGCGTAGTAGTAGTCTAAATCTCCTTTTTATGGCTTTCAAAACCAACGAAATCAAGGCAATAACAAACAGATCTATACACACATTCTTGAAATGAAAAGTGAAACGGAAATTCGCAATACAAAGACGCGGAGTAGTAGTCTAAATCTCGTTATTTTAAGGCTTTCAAAACCAAAGAATCAAGGCAATTACAAATACCTCTATACACTTATTCATTAAACAAACAATTCCACAAAACATCAATATAAGAGGGCTATTTGACCTTTAAGGCAAGAGCAATCCTCTGCTTAGCTCATTAACAAATGAAACGTTTTAATTCAAACGCTATCTTAATCCGTATAGTGCCCGAACCGACTTCGTGCTTATGCAAAACAGGTAAGATCCAGGCAGGTCGCCAAGTAAATTGGCGACTGGCCTGTGCTCTAACCTGTTTTCTACTATGAGTATCTTTCTTAATCACAATTACGCAGATATTTAAGGGTTTGGAAGGCAGACGATACAAAAATCTATTTATAGAAAACCACCCAGCATTCAAAGGGTTAAAATCTTACCAGTTTGTGGTAGGTTTATTTATAATAATATACAATATAAAAGGACTATTTCTCAGATTGAGATCTTAAACTTTTCTAAACAAAATGTTTTCTATGAATACCATGACATAATATCTAATAAATTACATAAAACTAGATTGTTGATGCACCTCTCATCTCATTCCATAACATTTAGGTGAAATGGAACACATTCTGTTGCAGATTTGATAAACCCTCAGAATTAATAAACTTGTGACCCCTCTTAAGAATGAGAAAATAGAACTGAGTTATAAGCAAAACGTATGAAAACAAGTTTAAGATTGTCTATAGTGACGTTATCCTTTTTCTCTGATAACAGATCTTCACACATATAATTGATAAACAAAATATACAAAAGAGATGACATCGAGTCTCCCATCTTCAAGCAATTGGTGTCAAAAGAAAACCATGCACATATAGTTTCAGCAGACCTGACAATAGCTATCAGGAAACAGAGGAAAATCGTTTCTTTGAAAATAACTTTAACTTTTATTTTATAAAAAGTTTGCTTTAGCTAGCCCGGATTTTTTACGATACGCTCTATTTGCTCAAGCAATTAAACATTGTTTGTAAAACAAGGGAGTTTTATGAAACTTTTTCTTGTGATCTTTTATTACCGTTTTGTCAAGTAGAGATATCCCGATTCCCAGGTTAATATTTAAATTTCCCTTGATTTTTTGATTTGTTATATCATTAAAATCGATGAATGAAAATCAACAAATTCATCAAATGTGACCTAGATTGATCTCATAGTATGTTATCAAATGATTTGACAAACTCTGAAGTGAGTATAACATTTGTTTTTATAGACAATTAAATGGGTGCCCGTGACGTCTCAAAAAGGAAATTGTGAAGTTCAAAATTAATTACTACAGCAAACATAGCAAGCGAGCAAATCGCATAACCAATTGCACTTTAACTTCTATGTGATAAAAACGTCTATGCACCTTTTTTCGTGTCATTACCAACAACGCGGCCGTTTGCGATACGTAGATCACAGCTTACAAACAAATTCAATGACTTGTTTCAAGGTTGATTGATAATTTTATCAATGGAAAGCGTTAGAAAAAATCATTATCATTAGATAACTCATCAATAGTTACTGGACATTACAATATTTTTCATAACAACCATTCAATTGTACACAGCGATCAGTGAACTCATTCGTAATAGAAACATGACCACAGAGGCAACATTCATGAACTCCGTTTTCAATGACTTAACAAACCGCTCATCATTTATTTTGAAAAATGGCGAGGTATGTGATGGAATAGATACAAAACAAATAATCCAAAACACTCTCAATTTCGACAGCAATCGGGCCTACGTGCAGGGATAGATGGATAGCAATTAACCCTTTACCAAACAACAAATTTTCGACTGTCCCAAATTGAAAGAGTTCGCAGACGACATTTCAAAATGTGATGAAATTGAAAAATATTCTTCAGATAGAGAAGAAAACCTTGTGGGAAAAGGAGAAATTGCTCTAAGCGAGCAATTCCTCCTTTTCCAACAGTGTTTTCCAGAGTCGTCTGCAACAAGGTGGTTAAATGTCGTCATTGTTTGGTAATGGGTTAAGAAACTAAGCCAAGCAACAGAACATTCGTCTAACTGATTGTGGCTGAGAGGAGAAGAAATGAGCTGGAAGAGGTACAGAGGTATCGACATTTACATCAATGCTACGGTGGCCCCACCCTTCATCAGCTGTACATGGTTCAGGGATGAAACATCCTTGCCGACGGCTAGTGAACGCTCTGTCGCACCACCGTGGTGCTGACGACAAAATCGGTTGACTGAGTCTATTACACAAGGGGATCAGTAAGTATTTCATGGAGGCCTTCAAATTACACAGATCACTCGATATCCTTTTGATCCAAAGCAAGTTATTTGTATTGTTTCCAAAGGTACATGCTATATATGCCCTTCATATTGCATTATCTTAACCTTTGTACTCCTGGAACCGGCTTATGCAAACAGGTTAAATCCAGACCAGCCGACAAGTAAATTGGCGGCTGGCCTGTGATCTAACCTGTTTGTTACTCTGAGTATCTTTCCTCATCAAACTCAAGCAGATATTCAAGGTTTCCAAAAGCAGACGACACAAAAAGATATTTTAAGAAATAATGCGCAATTTCATTAGTGAAAGATTTTGGTATATGACAATTTGTCTGTATATTTGTCGTTATAGCTCATAAGACATTTATCAGTTTAACCATGTGGTGTTAGTATGGTTGGTTCTAAACTGTTATAACAAGACACTTTGTAATTCTACGTCTAAATAATGTATGCGTATTCGTGTTCGTATTCGCCAATCAACGAATTCGGTATGTGTACTTCTTCGATGACTATATTGACTCAATAAATTCATGATATCGAAATCTTAAAATAGCAATGAAAGATTTCCAAAATTCAAATCATCATGAATTCTACAACTCATTCCTGTTTACCATTTACATTGACCCAGAATCGTCAACTAAATTGCGTCATTCCATCATTGAATGCAGGAAATTGAAAACAAATGGCTTGAATGTATGTACGGTTCATACGCAGTAGATTCCAAAAGCGTTGTCACACGTTTTAGTTTAATAACATGTTAATTCGCCGTACCGACACTTTAAAGAATTGAAAAGAAACGATTTAATTTTACTTCTTATGACAGTCCATCAGTGTGTCGTTTAACGGTATAGCTATTGTGCAGTTTTAGAAGAAAATAATAATCGTAATTTCCAAATTCCCTCACATCTGTGAACAAACGCCTTTCAATGTGTGACTGGTCAATGTTCAAAGCAGTAACATACGACAAAAATAGTATGCTAAGGTTACATCATCGTTAAAATATCTGATAGAAACAATTGTGACAGCAGGGAAAAATGTTTGTTACAAGCATTTTCTCCTTTTGTCACAATGATTTGCTGTATCGTTTGAACAGGATTGCCAACATATGTAAATCATATGAATTAAATTGATAAACCTCTTTGTCGGATTGTGTCTTCTCTTGTTTCGGTGAAGGCAGTACCAAATCGTTTGTTAAAGCTGCAAAACGAGACCGGGACAAATAACCGAATTATACAAGAAAGGGAGCTAATCATTGTTCAAGTAGAACAAAATAAAAATAGTAGTTATCTCCCTTTGCAGATGGGACCCTTTTTTTGTAACAGGATCTTTCGCGAATTCACAGGGGCGAATGGTTCAGGAATATTCGACACTGAAATTGGTTAGCAGCTTTAAAGAACAGAACGATCAGAACATATTCATGTTCAAGTTCAATCAGAATATGAAGACTTTAGATTCCCGACAATTAACATCTAATAGGAAGAGGGTTTGTACCAATACCTGTTTTAAAATCTTACATAGACGTATGTTTGTACTTTATAGCTATCTTTTTGTAAATACTATAAATTATGTTATTGTTTATTACTGGTTAATGAAGACATAACATCACCAGATGGTCATATTGCGATATCATTATCGTTTTATTATATATCTTTTTTTTTCTTTTAAGTAAATCAACTATTCTTATCTTCATTTAGAATCGTTTCTATTCTTAACGCTTTCCCAAACAATAACGACATTTGACGACTTTGTTGCAGACGACTTTAGAAAACATTGTGGGAGAAGGAGAAATTGCTCGTAACGAGCAACTTTTCCTTTTCCCACAAGGTGTTCTGCTCTTTCCGAAGAATAGTGTTCAATTTCATCACATTTTGAAATGTCGTCTGCAAATTCTTTCAATTTGGGACAGTCGAAAACTTGTCGTTTGGGAAAGGGTTAAGTCCTTATAACTAGTAGATATAACGGTGTAACAAGATGACAATGATTATGTTATGTTTTGCCACGGAATTTTTCTCAACTGGGCTCATTTCTATATAGCTTTAATTAACCCTTTCCCAAACAATAACGACCTTTGACGACTTTGTTGCAGACGACTTTAAAAAAAACATTGTGGGAAAAGGAGAAATTGCTCGTGACGAGCAATTTTTCCTTTTCCCACAATGTTTTCTACTCTATCAGAAGATTATTTTCCAATTCCATCGCATTTTGAAACGTTGTCTGCAAACTCTTTCAATTTGGGACAGTCGAAAATTTATTGTTTGGGAAAGGGTTAAGGCAGGCACAGAAACATTGGTTGTGATGATAGGAAATGCCTTGTATGCAATTTAAATGAAAGCAAATTTCACTTTGCACTCCTATGTCCTTTTTATAGAGAAGATTGTATTTGCCCAAACATTATCCTATTTGGTGGAACATTCAGAAAAACACACCCACCCACCCACCCCCCCACCACTATAAAGCTATGAAGATTCAGTATTGATTTTTCCAGACCCTTCCAGTTACTTGTCTATTATATAATAGTGTTTCTAGAACATTAAAGAATTAAACATCTGACAGAATCTTCCTGATACTTATTTGTTTATTTTGATTAACAAGCTTGCACTAGAAGATACTAGGAGATCATGATAAACACCTAAATATAAACATTCTACTCCCATCTAGACCCTTTAGTGGGAATTCCAACTTCTATGTCACATAGAAATACGAAACAATCTCTCTATACAGCGATCAAAACAATAATGAATACAATTCATATGACAATAACTTCCGCTCATATTGCAATATTGGGCTCAGCAATATTGCACGGTAAAGCATAATTGGAATCGTTTCTTCGAGACGCTTCCAATGATGTGTCACGTGCCAAGATTGTGTTTCAATTTGAGATACTATCCATGTTGATCAGTTTTGTCTCACGCGAATATTTCCTTACGTCGTTTAGCAATCGGCACTACTCGGGTATTTCCGTGAGCTGTGAAATACACCTCGGATGTAAGTGTAGGGTTACAATTTTTCGGGTAAATCGGCATCCGCCGATAAACACATGTTCTTAGCGTGCACGTTAAGTAGTTCAATGTGTATGGAAGTGTTGGACATCCTTTTAAATCAATTTTTATCAGTTACTCATACCAAATGGCGAAATTGTTGTTGTGACATGTATAGTTGTTTCCTCAATCAAATTCAACGACTTTTAAGATTTCACATTAATGATCTATTTTTAAAAGCGAAAGTAAAATGACGTCATTCTCCCGGGAAACAATATGGCGTCATCCCTATTATTTCAGAGGTGTTTTCATTGGATAAACCCGATGTTTTCAGATTGGTCGTTTAGTAAAGCGGTTCCCAGCTTTAGATTTGGGACACTGGCCAGTAACTGTTAACATACACTGATTTCCTTTTTCTGTTTCAATTGGTTTTCGAATACAATATTGTATTCTCATTTTGGAGGTGCCTTTCATTAAATATAAGCATTTATTATTAAGAAATTAAAAGCGTGTATAAGTTAGTTTTGGCTCATTTAGATAATTATATTAGGCCATTAGGCCTGTAAGGTGAATGGACGCAGGGATGTCTTACTCGATACCCTGACTCAGTTAAATATTCCATTGGATATCAAATGTGGCCGTTGTCACATAATGTATTCCTCTCCCACCACTGATGGATAATGTAGCTATGGAGAAGCAACGATTGACTTGGAAACACTGTTGAGCTGTTCTGGTGAGGTGGTGATAGAAGCATTGATAGGAGCGCTGGTATAACGTTCACTCAGTACCAAACAATAACGACGTTTGACCAGTATGTCGCAGACGATCTGGAAAAATTGTGGGAAAAGGAGAAAATGCTCTTAACAAGCAATTTCTCCTTTTCCCGCAAAGTTTTCTGCCCTATCAGAAGACTATTTTTCAATTTCATCACATTTTTAAATGTCGGCTGCAAAACCCTTTCAATTCGGAACTGTCGAATATATGGCGTTTGGTAAAGGGTTAAACACTGTTAGTTTAGACTTATTTACTTTACATCGATTGTGACGGAAGCTTGAAGCTGATCTAATTTACTCTTGATGACTGCTTCTTGCATACTTCACCATTACTCGTGCCGATTTGAGGGCTAGTCCCGGCAATAATCACCTCGCCTAACGTGGATCGAACCCGGAACACTCGGTTCAAGAGGCCGACGCTCTACCTCTGCACCACTGCCGTCCTCAAACACTGTTGAAAACCATATTTACCCATAATTTAAAATCATTCTATGATTGATGTGAAATGATAAATCGTTTGGGACACACCCTAAGATGGAATGCAATCGCAATGGCCAAACTCTTTAGTCCTGCACGGAACTGGGAAAAATTTTTGAATCAATTATGGCAAACATAAATCAGAAAATTGTATGGAAGGCATACTCTTCATGCCAAGCACAAGCCATGTTTTTGGTATATGCTGGTGGTTGGAAGCCCATCATTTATTCAACCCGATACTTGACTTAGGATAGAAAATGGATTGTCACGGGTTTCTAAAAACATTCATTTGGTATGGCGGGAGGAAACCTTTCTTTTATGTCATAAAACGAAAATTGGTACATTTTATGAATGTATCACAGAAAATAATGAGTCCTTTTTTACAAACGACCCAAACTTTATTCAATCAAAGGTATATATAAATTCAACATACACACAATCTGAAAACATAAAATACCGGTATACTTACAATACAGTTTTTGGAAGAATTTGTCTAAACCATACTTAACTTAAATAACAAACTCTATAGTAAAAGATTGTAATAAGACTATGCTGAAACAGTTTTGTGCTTTTGTGGTCTTAAACCTTTAGTCTATGCTCTTTTATTGTATATAATGTGAATTGTCTTATATTGTAATTCCTTTTTTATGTTTCTTAAAAGTGTAAGTATACAGTCTTCGTTAATCAGTTTGTCTCGAGGATTTGTGGCAATCACTATTTTCTTAATATATTTCGTACAGGGGACACATTCTGCTTAGTCCAGTGTTTTAGTATACAGTGAACCCTCGTTTATCCGAACACCTCCGTTCCCAACAAAATGTCCGGTTTACCGAATAATCCGGACTAATGAAGCAGAGCATGTTCTTATTCACATTAAGACATAAACGGTCTGTATGAGCGGTGTATAGTTATAACCCTTTAGCAAACGCCAAATTGTCGACCGTCCCAAATTGAAAGAGTTTGCAGAAGACATCAAAACGTGATGAAATTCAAAGATAATCTTCTGATATGGCAGAAAACATTGTGGGAAAAGGATAAATTGCTCGTCACGAGCAATTTCTCCTTTACCCACAATGTTTTCAAAAGTCGTCTGCAATAAACTGGTCCAATAATTCCGTTCCCTTACAATTTTGTTCGGATTGCGAGACATCCGGATAATCGGGGTCCGGATAAACGAGGGTTCACTGTATTCCAGTTTTTAGGGGAACAGTGGTAGTTGCCATTGACAATGTTTAAACATTCCTTAGTTGGTGTTTTAAATGCTGACAAAAAGTCACTTATAATTCAAATTTAAATGGCATGGTTTTATTGTGTCTGTTTAACATTTTATATGTACATACAGTCTGGTGTAACCATGATGAGACCTTAATAAAGGTTTATGTATACTTCAACAAAGAGAATTATCGACTTACCCACATGAAGATGTATCAACCAACAAAAGAAATATTACCACACTAAATTAAAGACATTTCTTTTTAAATATGACGAGGGTGTTATTCAGAAATGAAAAATGACTTAATCAATGCCTCATACCTGTTAAGTTTGGACCCAGTTTTAAACGGCATTTGAGACAAATCGTTTCGATATCATTGAGATTTAACTTGTATTATGAAATTATTCCATTTTTTTTTTCATTTTTGTTGAAATTATTTACATCCAAAGGAGCTGATAGATAGTTTTAGAATCAAATGAATTTATTGAATATTAATTCCAGTTCAGTAAGAATTTATCTTGATTTGCTCTAATCAAAAGCAGCAGAACTGTCGTATGACTTGGTTAAAATTGTTTATTGACATTACAAAAGGTCAGTGAAAAAGACTGACCAGCCATAAAAAATCCCAAACATATCGAGTTGGTTCTAAACTGTTTTTAGCTCATGAAGGAAAACTCCCTTTTGTTCGATTAAATGTGCTTGTCAGGTCAGAGTCTTCCTTGTTTTGGCCCTTCTTTATTCTATACAAAAACAGTCATTTTGGCATGTTCACAGTACCTTCCATGAAAAGATTCAGAGTTAATCCTTGATGTTTCACTATTCCACACTCTGTTGCCAATCAGAATTTATCGAGCAAACATATCGAAGATCAGCTACTTTTTTCACTACCGGCCATAACTGTTTACCTACCTCTTAAATCGCATACAAAAATGGGTGTGTCAGCGAAGGACTTCTCCCTCAGCAATTCGCCTTCCGCGAGAAGTAGTTCTGGAAAAAACAACAAACAAAGGGTTTAAAGCATGGCCAACACCCACAGAATATCAAAAATAGTAAAAAGACACCTCCTCTTAGGTCCTAAAAGCATAACATTATCACTCAAAGTAACATTCTGAATTTTCAGGAACTACTTTTTACTGTACAAATTCTTCAGTGTACTCTGACCAAAATAAAAATCAAAATCTCAAAAAAGGTGCATTTTTCCCTATTTTTTTTTCAACATTTCATATGTTATTTTATATCAAAACATGATATTTATGATATTTTGTCATTAATTTGCATTACATATAATACCTTAATCATATTTGAGGGTTAAAAATCCCACTTGGTCCAAGGGTGAAAGAATTGAGAGGGAATGGTGTTGACTTTTCACACCTCTCACCCCCATATCCCACATCCTCTACCTGCCACTCTGAGCTGATTCACTAGTTAATTTCATGCCCAGTCTTACTGGCTTCCCCTGAATAGTTATCCAATACACTATATGACTATATAAGAAGATCATGTCCAGAGCTAAGCCATTCAAATTCAAGATTTCTATCTGCTACTATGGCCAAATGAAAATTGAAAAGACCAGCCGCATGAAGCATTTACGAGCAGGAAAATGTACAAGTTCCTACCCGAAAGAGACGTGTTGAAGTTGATAACCAGCCCGAAACAATCTCAGCTATGGATGATCAGATAGTCTTGACTGTGGTGTGTGGCAGAGGTGGATTAGGAGACTGGTGGTACCATTCCGAGTTCCTACCGACACACAATATCCATCAACTGAAAATGGCCGATAATGACAAGTTGCTCTTAAAAACAATTTTGGAGGTCTCGCTTAGCGAGAAAGCAGTTTACAGTGTTTCTTCCAACAAAACAACGCAAAAATGTGATGCATTTAACTGCAAACTCCTTTTATCACTTACTAAGGAAATAAACTACTGTAAGAACTTTGCAGGAAGGCTGGCCTCAAAAACTTTACAAGTAAACAATAGTTTAGAAAAAGCGATTCAAGCAAAAGTTTCATCGATAACCGGAAGAAAATTGTCACCGAAGAAAATATTTCGAACGACGAAACTAAAAAGAAAATTATAGAGAAATCTGAACAATTCAAAACTTAATGAAAAGAAAGAAGAGCAAATCTTGAATACTAGTACACCAGAGCTAGGGTGGGTTAGGTAGAGGAAGTCGGTATGAAGAGCGCGAGTGTCTGAAAGGTCAGCTTGACTAAAACATTAAAGTAATAATAAATACTCTATGCTCAATTGATTAAAAAATTGACAGCTAAACAAAAACAACAACAACAACACTCAAAAAAGCATTCGGTTAAAGCAAAACCCCTGATGATGGCCTGCTGGCGGTCGAAACTGTATTTACAAAAAAAGAAATCACTGAGAAAGAAGTCATCAAAATCATTATCATCATCACAAGCCTGAAATCAATCATATTGAAATCAAATTTAGACAATTCTAGTGATCACTTACATGTAAATCCTAAGGTCCATGAGGCATCCTGCCGTCCGTTTCTCATTTCGGTTAAAATGTCCGCTGCATCTTCCTACCGAAAACATATCCGCCGCAGGCAATTGATACGGCTAGTTTCAAATATAAGGCGATCCGTGTTGACGCAGAGCTTTTTGTTGCAGCGATGTGATGCGTGGTCCCAAGCTGAAATAGAAAAGTCCTTTAGTTCAATCATCAAGGCAACTCGGTGTGCTGTTTGAGTCTTGTGTTCAGCCGTGGAACTAGCCACCGGGTCCTTATAGCTAAATTGACCATAACCCTGAGCATTAACACAGCATTTCCATACAATACATTCCCCATTCTCATGAGTCAGAGTGTTTTCATACAATTCTGTTTACATTCAACATAAAATGATCCATGATAAACACAGTATAGAATACTATTCGAAAAATTATGATATATATACATATATATA